>JAVSBS010002543.1:10854-26374 GCA_033124195.1 Coracias cyanogaster | reverse complement strand
GAACACAAAGGTGATAGGAAAAGAGCTGAAATCACAATTGCAGGGTCAGAGTGGAAATAAAGATGGTAGGGACAGAGGTGACATCACACTTGTTAGGACAACAGTTGAAATCACAATTCTAGTGCCAGAACTGACATCACAATTATAGTGATAGGAACACAAAGGTGATAGGAAAAGAGCTGAAATCACAATTGCAGGGTCAGAGTAGAAATAAAGATGGTAGGGACAGAGCTGACATCACTGGCGTAGGGACAGAGTTGAAATCATGTGGAGCTGACGCTGAAAAGAATAGCCCGTGTCTGTCGTGAAACGAAGATCCTGCAGCTGGAGAGGAATCAGCGAGTGTGGAGCTGGAGCCGGAGGGAGAGCAGAAGCGTCCCTCAGCGAAGACCTGATTGCTGTGAAATAAAGTTTGTAGGGCCAGAGCTGACATCACAATTATAGTGATTGGATCTCAAAGGTGGTAGGAAAAGAGCTGAAATGACAATTGTAGGGTCAGAGTCGAAATAAAGATGGTAGGGACAGAGCTTACATGACACGTGTATGGACACGAGTGACATCTCACTTGTAGAGCTAGAGCAGAAATAAAGATGGTAGGGACAGAGCTGACAGCACACTTCTAGGGACACAAGTGACATCACATTTATAGGCTCAAAAGTCAAAGGCAATAGGAAAAGATCTGAAATGACAATTGTAGGTTCAGCGTGGGAATATATATGGTAGGGATAGAGATGACAGTGCAATTATAGTGATAGGATGACCTCACATCTGTTAGTATAACAGTTAAAAGCACAACTACAGGGCCAGAGCTTACATCACTATTGTAGTGGTAGGGTGACATAACTCTTGCAGAGGCACAAACGACATCCCACTTGTATGGAAACGTGTTACATCACAATTGTTAGAACAAAAGTTGAAAGCACAACTACAGGATCAGAGCTGACATTACAATTATAGTGATAGGAACTCAAAGGTGATAGGAAAAGAGCTGAAATCACAATTGTAGGGTCAGAGTGGAAATAAAGATGGTAGGGACAGAGGTGCCATCAGAAATGTTAAGACAACAGTTGAAATCACAATTCTAGGGCCAGAGCTGATATTGCAATTATAGTGATAAAATTACAGCACAACTGTTAGGACAACCGTTGAAATCAGAATTACAGGGACACTGCTGACATCACAATTGTAGTGATAGGGGTATAGTCACATTTACAGGGTCAGAGCTGACATCACACTTGTGGGGATGAAGGTGAAATCAGAATTATAGTATAGGAACTCAAAGGTGGTATGAGAGGATCTGAAATCACAACTGTAGTGAAATGAGTGACATCACACTTGTATGGCCATAGGTCACATCACAGTTGTAGTGGTAGGGTGACATCACAATTGCTAGCACAATAGCTGAAATCACAATTCTAGGGCCAGAGCTCACACCATAATTACAGGCTCAGAGATGAAATCACAATTCTAGGGTCAGTGGTGACATACTAACTATACACTAAGAGCTGGAACCAAACCCGAGTTACACCACAATTGTAGAGACACGTGTTGCATCACAACTGTTAGGACAACTGTTGAAATCACACTGCTAGGGACAGAGCTGAAATCAGAATTGTAAGGTCACCAGTGACACTACAATTTTAAGCTGGCAGCTGGAATCACACTCCTAGGGACAGAGCCGAAATGACAAGTGTAGGGCCAGACCTGACAACACCATTGTCGGGACGCAACTGACATCAGAACTCAGAGCCTCAGAGCTCAAATTACAGGTTGGAGGGCCCGGCAGAAGCAGCGCCCCGAGGCCGGACCGCGCTCCCCGCCGCCCCGCTCCCCGGCCCGGCCCGGCCCGGCCCGGCCCGGCTCACCGGCGCTCCTCGGCTTCGGGGCGGCGGCTTCGGGGCGGCGGCACCGGCCGCTCCGCACGGGGCCGCTCCGCACGGACAACGGCGCCCGCCGAGCACGAGCGAAGCACCCTCGAGCCCCGCCCCGGTTCGTTTCGCCCCGCCCCGGTTCGTTTCGCCCTGCCCCGCCCCGCCCCGGCTCCCTCCGCTCCGTCCCTTCCCGTCCCGCCCAACCCTCCGCTCCCCATTTCCTATTGGCCCAGCCCTGATCTGTCGTCCCGCCCTTCTCTCAGGTCGGCCCAATAGAGACCCGTTCTTTCCATCCCTCCCGGCTCCCCGTTGCTGCACCCCGCTGAAGGTCCCGAGCCCGCCGCCGCCGCTCCGGGAGCCGGCAGCTGATCCACACCGTCCCGTCCACTCGCTCCGCCGCGGCCCCGCTGCCGCAGAGCTCCCGACCCGTGCCGTGCGGGCGACGCGAGGCCGGCGCCAGCTCCGGTGCTTCCCGGCTCTCGGGACATGCCCGGGAATCGGCAGCGGTCTCGCTGTGGAGGCCCGGCCGCTCCCCGAGCCCAGACACTGGCTGCAGGAGCCGGCAGCCGGGCCGGAGCTCGCTAAGTCGCGGGCCAGCAGCGGCGGCAGGCCGAGAGCCTGCCGGGAAGGGGGGAGGCCGGGGCCAGTGAGCTGCAACGGAGAGGAACGGGATTGAAACGGCTAGCTCGGATTGGAGGGATTGGACCGAAGAGGCGGTACGGCAATGAAAAGACTCATACGATTGGACGAGGAAGAGTAGGAGGGTAGGAGCTGCTGGGTCCGCATCAGCCCCAGAAGAGGTGGGAGGCGATGGGCCGCGCAGCTTTGTCCTGCTCTCTACCAGGCGCTGAAGGCGATTGTGATGTCAGCTCTAGCTCTACAAGTGTGATGTCACTCGTGTCCCTCCAAGTGTGATGTCACCTCTGTCCCTACCATCTTTATTTCCACTCTGACCTTACAATTGCGATGTCAGCTCTAGCCCTACCATCTTTATTTCGCAGCTCTCAGGTCTTCGCTGAGGGACGCTTCTGCTCTGCCTCCGGCTCCAGCTCCACACTCGCTGCTTCCTCTCCAGCTGCAGGATCTTTGTTTCACGCCAGACACGGGCTTTTCTTTTCAGCCTCAGCTCCACGTCATTTCAGCTCTGTCCCTACACTGGTGATTTCAGCTCTGTCCCTACACTGGTGATTTCAGCTCCGCCTGCGGCCGGTATCGGCAGCGCCCGAAAGCGCCTGGCGCTTGCGCGGCTGCGTACTTTCGGAGCGATGCCTCGGAGACACCGGCTGCTCCCGGCGTCAGCAGCGCGGAAGGACGACCTCGTCTTGGGCCGCGTCACCATTGGGCAGAGGATCCTAATCCTCTGCGCCGCTCTGTTTAGAGACCCCCGGAGCACCGCGTCCGGCACGGCAGAGACACGGCCCGGCCGCGGCGGGGCTGGTGCCGTGCTGGAGCAGCAGCACATCCGCTGTGGAGAGAGGCTGCGAGGCCTCGGGCTGTTCAGCCTGGAGAAGAGAAGGCTCGGGAGAGATCTTGTTGTGGCCTTCCAGTACTTAAAGGGGCCTGTGAGGAAGGTGAGGACAGAGTTTTTGGCAGGGCCTGTTGTGACAGGACAAGGGGTGACCGTTTTAGACTAAAAGGGGAGATTTAGCCTAGAGAGAAGAAATAAATCTTTTATGCTGAGATTTTTCATGTGAGACACTGGCCCAGGTTGCCCAGAGAGGTGGTAGAAGCCCCATCCCTGGAAACATTCCAGGTGAGGTTGTACAGGGCTCTGAGCAACCTACTCTAATTGAAGAACCCAAACCATTCTATGATTATGTGTTGTCCCTGCACATTGCAGGGGTTTGGACTAGAAGAGCCTTAAAGGTCTCTTCCAACCAAAACTATTCTATAATAATTTATTGTCCCTGCACTGATGCCTGAGGGCAGAAAACTCACTTCTTGCTTCCCCTGGGAGGTGAGCCAAGTGGGAAGTGGCCAGGGGATGGCACACACGCATGTCACCTCTTGCTACCCATGCACAGCAGGATGATCTTGAGCCACAGCCACATCTCTTACCCAGCAAAAACCCCGAGTGAGCCCTGCAAGCTTCCCCCACCCTTCCTGTCTGAAAGAATTATCTGAAAACCCCAGCTTCATCTTTCCTAAAAATACAACTCTGCTGCTGTCAGACCAAAAAATCATTTCTCAGCAGATGGAGAGCACATGATTTTGGCAGCAGGGGATCAGCTCCAATCCCCAGCTTCCCACCTTCCTCTCAGTTCGGTGGGGTGGGATGCAGGCAGCCTGGGTCCCCAGGCATAGAAACTCTTAACTGAAGCAATCCCAGGGATTAATTCTCAGAGGGGTGGTGGGGGAGAAATGGTTCTGTTGTTTGGGAGGGAGCCATAGCCTGAGTCACTGAGATGAAAAGTCCACCTCCTGCCTGGGTTTTACATGGCCAAAACCTGGCTCTGAGATGGATTCTTACTGTGGGCTTCACAGAGGGACCACAACTGGTGCATGCCAGGGACACCAGTCCACTCTACCAGCACAGCGGGAATCCTGCGTGTGCTCATACATAAGACCTGCATGAAACCCTCACTGATGGTTTCTTGGCCTATTACCCAGTTCATAACCCATTTAATGCACTATCTATGAATCTAGCACAATGCTTTTCCCATTTCTTTTTCCCAACATCTGAACACCATGAAAACAACATATGAAATTCCTTCCAGCTATGGAATGGCCTCTTGCAGCCAAACGGCTGCTCACAATGAGGAGAGAAACTGCCTTGGTCCAACGAGACCTTCGGCAAAGCCCCACTTGCTAACATGAACTGTGTTTGCACTCTTTCCCTCTGGTTACTACCCCTCCTGCCTCCCACCTCTGTGCCGTAGACCGTGGCCCTTTCCGACACTGAATGCTGCGTTAGTGCTCTCCCAGTCGTGGATCCTGGCTGCTGCTCCAGCCAGCCCTGAAAGGACCCCTGGGTACGAGTTATCCAGGCTTAAGGATTTTTAAAATATCATCTCTAGCAGCTGTTGTCTCACATCTTCTTCCTTTACTAATGGCCTGGAAAGCATTCTCCTTATCCTTCATCGAGCTCTAGCTCAGCAATCTCTATTCACTTCTTCACTCTCCTTCCTAACAGGTTTGGCATCTCCATAGGGTTCCTCGCCTTTGGTTCCAAACAGCCCATGAAGTCCTTTTTTAGTGCCCAGAGCCTTATCGGACCTGGATAATCTTCTGCTGTCTTTGGCATCCTTCTTGGCTTTCCATACCTTGCTGCTATCAGGCGCTGTCTGGACCCTCCATGACACATTGCTTGTCTATTTTCCCATCCCTATTTCAGTCTCCGGGCAGGAGGACCTTCAGCTGGAGCCAATTTCCTTTATTTTCTTGACCACTCCATAAACCCTGCTCAAAGACATCCCTGTCCCCACACACATTCCTCTGTCTAGGCCTTTCCTCCCCAGGGCAGCTGTCTGCTTTCTGCTGCCAAGAAAAGGGCTCTCCCACAGCACCCAGTGCACACACCAGTGAGTAGTCCTGCCCATCACCCCCACCTCTGGGCTCCTGTTCCCCAGCCAATGCACCAGTCCCCCAGCCAGAGAACATCATCACCCAGTGTGGGAGCAGCAGCTGGGATGCACACCATCCTGGCATGCCAAGAGCCCCCGTGCCGCCTCTCCATCCCACTGGCCGAACCAGCCCCGTGGTGCCTCAGAGGCAGGCTGGGCACCCTCCAGGCTGGCAGCCCCTGGTCCCTGGCCCCATGGCTCCCCTGGCATGCAGCCCTGTGGGTGTAGCTGACACAAAGTGCCTGGCACTGTGGAGAGTTGGCAACTGGCCACAGGCAAGTCAGACACCAGGCAGCAAATCCCAGCCTCTCTGGTGCAGCACAGCACAGTGGGGGCTCGGTCCCAGCACACGAGGCCCCACTTATCTGCTCTGCTGGCTGTCTGGGCGGTTTTCCCAGGGTGGAAGAAGCTGATGGGAAGGCGATGGTTTCCTGCCACAGAGATGGGCCTTGTGCTGTGAACAGACAAAGGAGATGATGGTGTGACGGACCTGGCATGGTGTGCCAGCAATGACTGTGATGCCACCCTATAGGAGCAGAGCCCCTGCCCACGGCATCCTGGCCACCCTCACCTCCCCTTTTCCAAGCCCCAGCCTTCAAAGGACTGACAGATGCAAAGAAGGAATGACTGGCTGACATCAGCACACCAACATGGTTTCACCACGTGCACCAGTGGAAGCCTCCAAGAGCCTGGCTTGACCTGCCTGGCTGCTCTTCCACAACTCCTGGCACCAAGGCAGTTTTAGGAGGACCAGAGCTGCGGGTTGCCCGAGCAGTGGGAGCAGCCGTGGGGACCACAGTGGGACGGGAGGGTTTGAGTGGGTGCTGAAAGGCCAGGGATGCTCCTCCTAGGGAGAGGTCACCAGGCTTCAGCCTCCCTTGGTTCCCAGGGCTCGTGAGATGCCGCGCAGCCACACAGCTGGCCGGTTTGGGTGCGTTGTGTCAGCTGGGGTGACTTCCTCCACCGTGACTCAGCCAGGGCCAAAGGCGCCTGTTTGCACCCGCTCCATGGCAACCCCCGCCACAGACACCCCCACTGTTTGCTGCCCTTGCCAGCAATGACGGCAGGTCCCATTGCCTCATGCAGATTGTATGTGGTAACAATGGCAATCTCTGCTTGCTCCAGCAGCAGCAGCAGCACAGCTTCCTGATGTCACCTCTGCCCAGCCTTGCCAAGGGGAAGGTGTGAGCTCCCTGCCTGGGAAAACAGATCCTATGCTCTTTTATTTTTATTGGTTTTTTAAATGCTTTTATCCCCGTGAAGGCGCAGGCGGGAGCCAGTCTGTCTCCCAGCCAGGCCCCAGGGCCGTGCATCGGTGCTTCCCACGCTGTGCCGCCAGCTTGGGGCAGCTGGAGCTTCTCTCCAGGCTCCTCTCCTGCCCGCAGCAGCAGCGGAGCAGACATCAGAGCCCAGCTGCTCTCCTATCCCGTACAAGGAAGGCTTTGGGTGGCCATAGCATTTCATACCCCGAGAAGATGAGGCACGCTGCAGTAGGAAGCTATTGCAAACGTTTCCAGCTCCTTCCCAGCACCCACCTGGCTTTTCATAGCCCCTCACTGGGGCACCAGGCTAGCCCAAGTGGGAAAAGGCACAGCCTGGCAGCAGGGCCAGCACCAGGAAGGAGCAGAGCAACGCAGGAGCTGTGAACATGTATCAGGGCAGCCCTGCAGCAATGCTCAGCCCCACAGCACCTTGGGAAGGGTCAGGGATCACAGCTCCCTCCAGGCATGGAGCAACCCCAGGATCTGCTGCTCTGTTGTTGGCTTGTGTCTCCCTCAGGTGAGCAGCCCTCCCTGGCTGGGGAGGGGTGGTGCCCCCCAGATCGGCCACCCTGGCATCTCTGCTGATGAATCCAGCCATCAGAAGGCTCAGAGCAGCCGTGTCAGAACACAAATAGGCGTCTCCTTGCCAGAGAGCAATGAGCTACCTCCTGGCACTCTCCTCACCAGTGGGTGCAGATATTGCTGGCATGGCCAGCATGTTTAGCCTCTGAGTTGCATCGCAGAACAATTACAGATCACTGGGTCCCCAAGAGGGACAGTAATGGCTACACAAAAGCTCTAGTGTAGGTTTTCCTGGACACAGAAAACTAGTCTGCAATAGGCCTGTGTGTGGGCTGTAGTGCCAAAATTCAAGGTCAACTCCCAGCACTTGGATGCTTGCTGTAGGCATTGGTGTTTGAGAGCCTTCTGCACCTGTAACCAACCCTCTAGTCATTTAAGGAATACACTTAAAACGAGATAGAGGTGGGGTAGAAGCATTTCTTGCAAACCCTCTGAACGCACCTTAGGCCTACTGGCCATCATCCTTCCTTCCTTCTTCTGCAGCACTGCTGCACAGTTCTACTTTGCAGGGAAGGAATATCAAAAGCAGAAAAGACTCAAATAGCAATTTCTATGAAAATCTATTCCTAATATCCCACCACCAGAAAGAGAAAGACTGTGGAAGGCTATGTGGTTCTGTTCCAACTCACAACGCCCTCTGAAATGGCAATTCATAGCCAGATAGTTATGGCAGGAGGTTCTCAGGAAGCAACAGAAGTAAAGGAGAAGGGGCACCCAAGTGAAAGTTTAATTCTTTCTCCAGTTTTCCAGACACCAAATGGACCATAAAGAATCTTAAATCTCAGATGTGTTCAACTTACAGACAGATTAAATCATTTGCACCAGAAAAAAATCAAATAAAGTTGTAAATATTCATGGAACAAAGAATTGCTGCTGTTTATTCAGACAGGCTTATGAAATAACATTAATATCTTTCTCAGCCCTCAGGAACCCCTGCATCCCTCCTTCAGAAACATTAGCAAGATAAGAAAAAATAATTATTTTTAGAGACAAGAACCAAAATATTCTTGAGAATTACAGCAAAAATGGACTAATTTATTTCAAGTGCGCATTGTAATTGTATGATTTCATTGATTATAAATAATACTTTCATTATTTTTTCTTTAATGTATAATCAGCTTATATTTAGGCTGGTGGGAAGAGGGAACTTAATATTTTTCTAATGTCATTCATTGAACACATTCATTGAAAAGCAAATTCTGGCAGTGCCCAGCCCAGACTTTGGCAGACCTCTTAAGGGTCAGTACAATTATTTTTAAAACAATCACAATATTTATTATTAGCACCACCAAACTGAGAATCAAACTGGCTTTGTCACCACTCACTACCTCAGACCATGCCTCCTCAAAGGAAAAAAGAGACCAGCTTTGCACATGCCTGAAAGACTAGTGCATGGGGGAGTCAAGTCTGAAATCCTATCCTACAGTCCAAGAGGCTTCAGCAATAATGCCACCTCCTTTTGCCGAATCAGGGTGGCAGTCCATCTGAATGCACTAATAGCCTACAGGCTATTGCTATGAACAGCATGTTTCACATACAGATTTCAAAGCTCTTTACAAAGGATTACCATTATCTGCGTTTTACACACAAGAAACAAAAACATCTGTAAATGAGATATTCTCTAAGGATGAGAACGGGAGAAGAAACATCACCTCCTTAGTTATCACCAAATGCATTTTCTGCTAGGCTAGCAACTTGAAAGCCACGGTAAGCCCTGCCCACCCTCCAAAAAAAAAAAAAAAAACAACCCAAAAAACCAAACCAACACTCCAGTGATTTATTTTTTTCAGCAAACAAGTAGCTTCCAGCTTATTCCCGTGCTGCAGATGGACAGAAGTGTACACCTTTCTATATTCAGGGCAATATATGCAGGACCAGATCTCCAATGGGTGCTACTAGATCCACTTGGTTTGGTGAATTTGCACTAATTTACACCAGTGAATTCAACCACTATTTACAAAAGCTAAACTGATGATTAGCTATATAAGATTTTTTTATATATAGTTTCTCTAAAAAAGAGAAAATTTCTCCTCAAAAATCTACCTGTTCTAAAGATGAAGTTTTGTTCCAGTGTAGTTACTGAAAGTAGAAAATCATCTTCATAATATAGTAAGTATCTAAAGTAAAACTTAGCTTTGGAGAGAGAGTGTCTCCTGTAACAACTTCAATGAAATAAACACCTTTCCAGCGATTAACTATAGGTCTAACCTGGGGAAGAAAGTTAACAAGGAAAATTACTTTCTCTTGGAAAAAGTCTTGACAACACAAAACTTTTTTTTTGTGCTGGCAAGGTAATGCTTTAGGTGACCTCATAAATATTTTCTACCTCTAGCATCTGTGCTTTTGAGAATTTCCAAGGTAACCAGTACTTCAAACAGGCCACAGGAGCCAAGAGGAAGCTGAGTATTTTCTTAGTTTCTTTTTTTTGGGTGGAGTGAGCAAGATGCCTCATTCCACACTAATGTTTCTATTTTTCCATCTATTGAAATTGTTTTGTATATAGAGAATAGCTTTACAGTCCATTGACAAAGTTAAGCCAAAATTAAGATGCCGTGCTCATTTCTGCACATCCCTTTTGCACCGAAGCATGCAAACAGTAGTGCTTCTTGTTTCACTCTTTCTGTTTTGCCTGCAAAATACATGTTTGTGACATTACAGCTACCATAATGGAATATGACAGCACAGAGGGAGGAATGTCATTGTATCGCCATGGCAATAGACAAACAGTGTTTATTACTCGTAGTTTTAGGCTTTCACTCAAGCATTGGAAGCACTTTTTAGTTCTTTCTTCTTATGCAAACATATTTTAGTGATTTTTGGCTGCCTTCATCCTTGCTGGCTCAATAAGGTGCAAATTAAACAGCAGTTCTGTGGGCCAGGAACGTCTCCTGCTCCACTAAGAAACAAGTCACCTTGTGATGACAGATTGCATTTCCACTGCCACCCCTTCCCTCAGTCAGGGCAGGAGATGCTACCTTTATATTTGGTCCAAGGAGTGTATGATCATATATTCACAGTCTCTCCACTCCTAAGTCATTCAGGTTTATGGAAGCTTAAAGCAGAGGTGAATTTGGTTCCTTTACTTAGCATGTCTGACAGCAGCATTAAAACCAGTGCTGTAACTTCTACTAAGTAGTACTTTGGCTAAGTTTTAATTGGCATACTGTCCAAATCAAGACAGATGCTTATTTAACATACTGGCATCTTAAGTAATTACTTGAACTTCTGAATTGCCTGTAAGTATTGATCCCACTTAAATTATTTTCTTAAGTGAAATGTAAATTATGCTGTAATTACAATTGCCAGGATTTATCATAAGAATCAGGAAAGATGGAAGAGCTTTGAAAAAACATGATCCTACTATAATGCAGTCAAATTAATTAATAGGCCACACAGTGCTTGTGGTTTGACTTAGATTATATGGCTAATATTCTATTAACATTAATTTATCTTTTAGAAATGTTCCTGTTATTATTGTCACTAAAGCCAGTAAGGTTAATTATCAGGCATTTAACACCTATAAAGTAAGTTCTAGTTTCTAATGTTAACTGGAATAAATGGATACTTTCACTGTTTGCTGTGACCTGAAAAATACATGAATGAGAGAAGACATTGAAGCCACAAATACTCTTTCATTATCCTTGTTGGTTTGGCTCTTAAGGTAAATTTTGCCTGCATGTATGAAGTCCCCAAAAAAGGAGTGCTACAGCATAATTTCTGATAGAAACATCTTATCATGGGGTTGAAAGAAATCTCAGACATTTAGAAAGTGCCCATGACCCCAGCCAGAATCAATTATATATCATACCTGACCTGTTTGTCAAGCTTGCTCTTAAAGTATTCTATGGATGAAGATTCACAGCCTTTCCTGGACAGTCCATTCTAGTATTTCAAGGGCCTTGGCAAACACTGTCTGAATCTTCCTTGCCTGAGATCCATTTTTTTTCAGCCACCATGGAGACAGAGCACAGAAACCCCCCCCTCTTCTCTGCAGCAGTCTTTATGTACAGAATATTGTTACCACTTCACTCTTTTTAATAGGCTAAACATTCACATATTATGCAGTCTTCCCCCATATACTGTATATGTGTGGCAATATTTTGGAAGTGGAGGGGCTGCAGGAGTGGATTCTGTGAGAAGATGCCAGAAGTTGCCCCCATGCCCAATACAGGCAGTGCCAGCTAGCTCCAAGACGGACCTGACACTTATGAAAGCTGAGGCAATCAGCAGCAGTGGTAGCATCTCTGTGATAACATATTTAAGAAGGGGGAAAAGTTTCTGCGCAACAGTAGAGAAGAGAGGATTGGGAATATGTGAGAGAAATAACTCTGTAGACATGAAGGTCAGTGAAGAAGGAGGGGAAGGAGGTGCTCCAGGCACTGGAGCAGGTTCCTCTGCAACTCATGGAGGTTAATGGTGGAGTAGATATCCATCTCTAGCCTATGGAGGACTCTGTGCCAGCGCAGGTGGATGCTTGAAGGAAACTGCAATGCTGTGCGAAGCCTGCACTGGAGCAGGCTCCTGGAAGGACCTGTGGACCCATAGAAAGAGGAGCGCACATTGGAGCAGGTTTGCTGGCAGAACTTGTGACCCTGTGGGGGATCCACATTGGAGCAGTCAGTTCCTGAAAGACCACACCTTGTGGAAGGGACTCATGTTGGAGCAGTTCATGAAAAACTGCAGCCCACGGGAAGGACTTACATTGCAGAAGTTCATAGAGGACTGTTTCACATAGGAGGGACCCCACGCTTGCAGCAGGGGAAATGAGTGAGGAAGAAGGATCAGCAGAGACAATGTGTAATGAACTGACTGCAGCCCCCACTCCTCATCCCCATGAACTACTCAAAGAGGGGAGAAGGTAAGCAAATTGGGAGTGAAGTTGAGCCCAGGAAGAAGGTGTTTTAAGATCTGGTTTTATTTCACATTATCCTACTCTGATTTGATTGGCAAGAATTTAAATTAGTTTCCCTGAGTCAAGTTTGTTTTGCCCACAACAGTAATCGCTGAGTGAACTTCCTTTCCTTACCGTTGTATTTTTCTCCCCTGTCCTGTTGAGGAGAGGCTGTGATAGAGTAGCTTGGTGAGCACCTGCTGTCCAGCCAGGGTCAACTCACCACACCTCACAACCCCATCTTACAGAGTTTGAACTCATTGCTCTTTTTTGGACTCTTTCAAATACTTTGCCTCTTTCTTGAAAAAAGTGCACTGAACTGGGTATAATATGAGGCCCTACTAGATAACTGGATTAAATCTTTACTAAGATTTGAGTTAATTAATATGAGCAGTTACTTTTAAAAGACTTTGTATCTCTTCACCATAAGATTCTTCCTCTCCTTTTCTATGGAAGTAATGAGTAAATAGCTGACAATATTGCAAAGCAGTATCTGGGTAACATCTGACAATACACCCACCATTAATACAGCATGTGCTACAGTGCAAGGTGTGAACTAATGGGATGAAGTGTTAAAACTGAAATTTGCATAACAGACCTAGAGAAGCCTAACCTATCTGAACAATAGATGGCCAACTATGGAATAACAAAATTAATTATATTAAGCCAGAAGAGTAGTAAAATCAGTTTACTAAGATCAAATAGCAAAGATAAAATCAAGTCCTCTGTGGAAAAGAATCTGTGGATGGATATACAGATGATGGGTAACAATCAAGTAACCTCTTTTTATACTAATGAGGCTAGAAAGCTTGAAATAACCCATTACAAGTAAATGTCCCAAAATTAAATGGAGTCGTAACCAAAGTAAGGAATTAGAAATGTTTCCAACATGAGTGTCTCTTTAACAAAAGTATACTCATAAATGAACAAAAAACTACTTTTGTGGCACTAGAGATTGAAACCCCCCAAAGACATTTGAAATTTACCAAGACTTTGTTCCATTTTTCTAGACTGAAGTCCTTAAATAGACACACCTGCTCATCATTTGCTATATTTCCTCTTTTTTCCTGAAGTAAATATATGCTGAATTGAATTAATTTTGAAGCAAAAATGATATAGTGAAAATGTCTTGCAAGATGATTGTTTCTCTTGTATGAGTCAGAGTCCTCCATCTCAAAACCTGAACCACAGCAACCAGTCTGAAAGCTAAACTGCACAAGCAAGTGTATATTCAATTCCAATAAACCACTTAATAAATCTAAATTGCAAATAAGCATCAACTGACATTTCAGATAACACATTCTGAGATGTTCATAAGTCTGCATTGAACAAGAGGACTGCTTTAAGCTCTTTGCAAACTCTCAAGAATGCAACACCCAAAAGTATTAGCAGTTGTACCTTTGTTGACCGGTGGTTTTTCACAGATCCTTTGTTCTTAACCATTCTTGCTTTTCACTCCCACACATTGGGAAACCTTGTGGTCACACAGTCCCTGCCTAATAATACAAGAGAGCTTTCCCCACTTTTTGCTTCAAGTCGTACCAGGTGCACGTTGCAGTTCTGACACCTCTGGGAATATTTTAAGGCAAATGCTGTAATAAACTCTGTCTTTCATCAGCTGCTAAAAGGTTTCTACTATGCCTTTTGCAGCATATTTACCTCTACGGAAAGGGCCCAGCAGAGTTAGTGTTAAGTAATTATTTGTCTCTAGACTCCCAGAAACAGTGGCACATGGGGCTGTGAGGACTTTTGGGAATCCTCTTTCCAAATCCTGCTGGCAAATCAGCAGTAGGCCTGCAAGGGGGACTTCAGACAAATCTGTTTGTTCTGACAGCATGGGTGTGAGTATTCATGTGCCAAACGAGTGCTGAGGATAACCTGGTCTGCCCTGAACATCCCACAGCTTGTGCGCTCCACAGCACGAGTCTTGTGGGGAAACAGATAAAGCATCCACTGCAGTCTGAAGCAGTGTATTATACTTACATCTCAGATCTCAACCATGTCCTCTAATAACTAGTGGTCACACTCAGCTGCAGCAGTTTGATTTCTGCTAGGAGGTAGGGATTAATCACTGAATAAATTAGGACTCACTGTTTTGACACAATGCCAAGAATGATGGGTCTTTTCTCTGGTTTCAATGTAGTGCCTTTGTCCTGCTCAGCTGCTACTTTGAGCACTGAAGCTGTTTCACTGACTGGTAATTTTTCCAGAGTGAGATACTCTAAGGGGTACAAGGGCTTAAAATGATACTCATTTGACCCCTGAAGGACTCCAAGGCAGGAATAGCTAATCCTTTTCCTTCTCTCTCTTGGAACTTGCACTTCTCCAGGTCTGATATTTATGCCCATTTTGTTTATTAAGATAAAAGGACATTTTTTAGCCAGAGAGAGCTCACCAACTTCATACATACCTAAGACTATTGACATTTTGTGGGTCATTATTGGTGGAAGCATCAGAAAAGTTTAAAAAGGGAATTGGCAATTGGAAGGAGAACCACAAAGCTTAGAAACAGTATTAGTTCTCAGCAACTCATTTTCTTCAGGGCCAGGTGAGTGAAAAGCCTCTGTAATTACTAACCACAAATGTTTGTGTTACTCAGGTAATTGTAAATTCCCTTTAACTGCTGATAGTGGTTCAGATACTTGAGACAGAGAAAGTAAAACATAGAGGGAATAAGCAGTCCTTACAGCCAGTTCTCTTTCATCCTAGGGGGAAACAAGCTGCTTGTGAACACAGAGGACAGTTAAGCTAAGGGCTAAAAACTTCAAAAAGTTGAAAATAAACCAGCATGTTGTGGTACTAAGCTCACTTGAAAAATTATGAAATACCACCACAGATTTCTAAACAGCAGCTCATAATTCACCCATATATAACCAAGTGTTTTGGTCCACAGAGTAAGTATACAGGCTCACTAGTCAAAATTCATTTTTGCATCAAATTTACCTTCCTTGAAAATCCACTTTGCACATAGAATTAGGTCATACTGCTGCCATTTGCTTTTTCCCCCTTGTAAACTGCTTGGCAGACAAAATCCCAGCTATGAACTAATAACGTATCTTGAGAGCCTCAGCAAACAAAAAATTGTATAACTACTGAAACAAAGTGTTCTGCCTCAGGAAGGTATTCTGCACTTAGAAAAGCATCAAAAATTTTACACACAACACCACAATACTGAAGCACCTCTGAACTGAGTCTTGTAGGAAACAAGGATTTAACATCAGTCACCAAAAGCAGGCTACAAACGTAGTTATGCTTGTGAAGTGCTGGGGCCTGAGTTGTGGGCCCCAAGTTGGAGTTGACCTGCGAATGAGTCACAGCCTAGCAGAGTGTTTTGGTTTTCCTATTGGCTTC
>JAVSBS010002542.1:0-43310 GCA_033124195.1 Coracias cyanogaster | reverse complement strand
TCTGGCCCCATCCTCTTGCCCCCCATGGGCCCTTGAGCTCTTGCTCAGCATTGAGCAGATCCCCTTGGAGGCTTCTCCAGACTAAACAGCCCCAGTTTTGTGTCCACGTCCTGCCCAGTTCCACCTGCAAGACGCCTCACCAAGAACACCCCAGAAGGTATTTCTGTGCATACCCAACGTGCTCCCCACGCCAGCTCCCACACAGAACCCGAGCTGCAGTAGCTGCAAATCGAAGCTGTCAAAGCTGCAGCTGCACCAACAGCACAGCGCCGTAAAGATACTTCAATAACATCTGATACATGAAATTTTTAAAAGTCAGATTTACGGGGCCAACGTCCCCAGTTAAAAAATCAAGCCTGCAAAGGTGGCCAGTAAAACTGGACTTTAACGGCTGCACTTGCAAAAGAAATTTATAAGAGCTAGCAAAGCTCGTAGCCTTTTAATTGCATGTCAAACACTGGGCTCACAAGAACAAAACCAGATTTCTTGCAGCCCGTGCCAAGCGCTTCTAGATATTCCATGTCTCACGTGGGCGCAGTCCCGCTGGCTGCTAAGGGGTTAACCCAAGCTCCGAGCAGAGACCGCTTGAAGGCAATGCCACCAACTCTGAAGCAGAACAGAAAACATTTCTGCCAGCTTTGTTACAAATAAAAGGTTATTAAAAACATTCGCGCTGGTTGCTAAGAGGAGCGGCGCGAGGAGCAGACGTTTCGAAAGCATCTGAACTTGTAAATACGTCAAATTAACATACAACAAATTTCTTTGATGCTGAGGACACGAGCTCCCTTTCCCTACAAATCTGTTCGTTAATATTTCAGCGATCCGCTTACGTCACTGCACTCGCCAGCCCTTTAGAAAGAAAATACTTGGAGTCACAAAAAGCACCTACAGCTTTTCCTCTGCCAATGTGGATTTCTGGCTCGTTCTCGGGAGAGGCTGATGGGGAACGGCAGCAGCAGGATGCTCCTCAGAGCTCCCAGGAAGGGCTCTCGATTGAGGTGGTCGCAGATTTACTAGTAATGGTTAAAAATGCCTCAACAACTCCGATATTCAACGTTTGAGGGAGAGGAATGAAATAAAATGGTAACACGGTTCACGTAGAGCATTGTGAAGGTGGTGAGACACCGGCCCAGGTTGCCCAGGAAGTTATGGTGACCCATTCCTGGATGTGTTCAAGACAAGGTTGGATGGGGCTTGGAGCAACCTGGTCTAGTGGGAGGTGTCCCTGCCATGGCAGGGGGCTGGAACTGGATGATATTTAAGGTCCCACCCAAACCATTCTATGATTCGATTCTATTATGGTTGGACTCAATGATCTTAAAAGGTCTTTTGCAACCTAAATGCTTCTATGATTTAGCATGGTCATTCTACGACCATGGAGACAGGGATCTCACGTTCAGATCACACAGCTCAGACACATCAGCCAGTTAACACAAGGTCACCGGTATTCCCAAACCAGTTGCCGTGCAATAACTCACCAACGTGACCAGTCCCTGACCCAGCAAATGGGTCATAGGTGACTTCTGCAAAGCTGAACACGCCGAGCAGTAATCCAGAGACAATCTGCAAAATTCCTGCGTGACCATACACAATTAAACCAAGCCCAGGGAGGAGACACCCCACACACTGCCCAGCCTGCAAAACAAGCAGCGTCCTTGTGCCCAGTTGATCACAATCTAGGTTGAACCAAAGCTCATTAATTTTGTTGTTGTTTTCTTTCTCTACACAACACCTGCGAAGCTGTAAGATGGAAGGGGAGTGCTGAGGACAAGGTAACATTGAATTACTGCCAGGTGCACGGAGAGGTGATCTGGCCTCCTGCTCAGTTGTTGTCAACCACGAAACACCTGGAGACAAGAGAACCCTTGTTACCAGAAGAGAAATACACCCATGAGGTTGGGCAGACTTCAGTAGCTTCACCGACAGGTCTTGGCCCTCTCCAGTCTCAAACACCATGGAGGAAAGTTAACTTAAAGGCAGAGATGGAAAATTCACGCCGTTTTTCCATGCCATCAAACTTCCACCACCAAGTTCATCAAGTGCTTGCTAGTGAAGACAACAAGACAGCAAGGAATTTTGCAAGTTTTAATGAATCATAGAATCATGGGATTGTTGTGGTTGGAAGAGACGTTTAAGATCATTGAGTCCAACCGTTAACCCAGCACTGCCAGGTCACCACTAACCCCTGGCCCTCAGCACCACATCTCCACGGCCTGGAAACCCCTCCAGCCATGAGGACTCCACCACTGCCCTGGGACAGCCCTTCACAATCCTTGCCAGCAAAAAGTTGTTCCTCATGTCCAACCTAAAGCTCCACTGCTGCAACCTGAGGCCATTTCCTCTTGTCCTATCACTTGGGAGAAGAGACCGATGCCTACTTGGCTACAACCTCCTGAGCCTCTGGTCTAAACACAGCCATAAAGGAACAAAAGAGGCTAGAAGAGGTTGAAGCAGCAAAACAGACTAGCAAAACACTAATCAGAATTAGGTTGGAAAGAAGTAAAACCAGTACTGAAAACAAGAAGAGACCAGCAGACGTGAACATTCACAGACACATCGGCCAATGGCAAAGATCGTATTGGCTGGCGGTGGGAAAGTTCAGAGGAGGGACAACAAGCTATTTGAAGAATCAATATGGTTCCACTAAACGTGACACATCAGCCAGTGTTCACACATCACATCTCATACAGCTCCAAACTCACACCCCCCATCTCACACAACTCCAAATCAGCTCAGGCAGTAGAAACTTTCTGTCACTGGAGACATCCCTCCTTCACGTGATTTGGGCCTTCCTAAAACTTCTTCCTAACGGTCTCCTAGAGAAGAACGACACAGTCGCTCCAAATCACAACAATTCAGATGAAAGCAAGTGGAGTAGATCTACCTGCGCACAACAGCACCGTGAGGTTCGTGGGAGCCAACTCCCTTGGCCTCTCTGATTTAGGGAATTGTTTTAAGTAATGACATCACTGGGTACATCTTTGTCCTACTTCTTCACACAGAGCAGCAGATGTTGCCCCAAAACCTACGGGCACTTTTCTGCTCACCCACCTGCTGCATCACAGATCACAGGATGGTTTGAGTTGGAAGGGACATTAAAGATCATCTAGTTCCAGGCCCCTGCCATGGCAGGGACACCTCCCACTAGACCAAGTTGCTCAAGGCACCATCCAACCTGGCCTTGAACGCCTCTAGGGATGGAGCATCCACAGCTTCCCTGGGCAACCTGTGCCAGTGTCTCACCACCCTCACAGTGAATAATTTCCTTCTAATTTCCAGTCTAAATCTCCCCTCTTCCCTTTGAACCCATCACTCCTTGTCCAACCACTACAGGCCTTTATAAAAAGTTCCTCCTCAGTTTTCTTGTAGGCCCCCTTCAGATACTGGTAGGCTGCAACATGGTCTCCCCGGAGCCTTCTTTTCTCCAGACACATGAAAACAACACACACATTCTGGAGCTCCACATTTCACAGCTTTTCCTCTTTGTTTTCCAGAAGACTGAGAGGGGATCGATAGATGAGGGCTGGGTGCCAAGAAGAAAGGGACAACCTCTTGTCACTTGTGCCCTGCCATAGCACAAGGGGCAATGGATGCAAGCTAGAGCACAGGAAGTTCCACCTCAACATGAGGAGGAACTTCTTGACTGGGAGGGTGACAGAGCACTGGAACGGGCTCCCCAGAGAGGTTGTGGAGTCTCCTTCTCTGGAGACTTTCAAGACCTGTCTGGATGCGTTCCCCTGTAACCTGCCCTAGATTCTATGGTCCTGCTTGGCAGGGGGGTTGGACTCTATCTCCAGAGATCCCTTCCAACCCTAACATTCTATGATTCTATGATTTGCTGGAAGGAATTGTCTGTGTTGCTGCATACAGGTGGTGTCTTCATCAGAAAGCAGTAGAGTATCAACACCTACATACTTACTCTTTTGCCCTTCCCTTTCGCTGTCCATTTCTTACGACTGAGCCCTAAATCACTCTCGCAGTGAAAAAGGAAGTTGACCGTGAACTTACAGTGCAGTATGGTGGAAAACTACTGTGCGCTTGGATGTGTACAGCCTTGGTGAAGCTAGTTCTGGAGTGCTGCGCATGGTTCAAATGTAAACACTTTCTAAAGGCTTTTGAAAACAAAAGACCTGAAGAGAGCACCTTGCATGGGTACACTGTGCGTACACTTGATGCCTTCACATCTGTTATGGAGGCTGAAAAGGAAATTCTCTTGAACAGGATAGAGTCAAGATGGCTCTAAACCCTTCTCCTTCAGCCTCTTCCATCCTACCATTGTCACTTAGATGACATCTTTTCCTTTAGTCTGCTATAAAGCATTGAAAATGGAGCTCAGGGCACGATAAGAGTTCAGCAGAGCCTCCAGCTGCCAGGCTATGTACAAAGAGCGTGTTTGGGAAATTGGCAGTCTGTGCGCTGTCATGGGCATACAAGGGTCTCCAGTTTCTCCTGTTGCTTTGATACTGGAGAGGCTCTGACAAATTACCTTAACATGATGATGATGTTCTGGCTTGGCTAAATATAAAAATTGGATATTGTAGGATGTGACTGGCAAGATACCTCAGTGATCTGCAGATTCCTGGCGAAGCAAATGAGGAGAAGTTGCTTCCCCTGCTTAGGCTTGACAGATGTTTGCGTTTGCACGATACATCTGGAGCTGCAGAGAACTGCTCAGGCAGTGGTGTTAGTGCAGTGTTAAAGATTGCCAGGCACACAAATGTGTTCGCAAAATACTGGTGCCACGTCTGCACGTGTAGGGGAATATCTTCTTACCCGCTCACCAGCAACATCCCAAGCGCAGATGAGAAATGGTAGCAGCTGATTTAAGCTTGGGTTTTTAAGAAAAGGGTCTTGTAAACATAATAGTCTCGTGCTTTGAAGAATAAGCTCTGGTAACAAAGTGTATTTAAGCTAAATTACTGTTGTGAAAGACTTCTAAAATATTCTGGTAAATAAAACATTTTATCTCATTATAGGTATTTTGGCACTGGTGTGTGTTAGTAGGAGCTATTTTTCATGCTGTAGCTAAGTTTCTTTTTATCCTTTTATTCCCGTTGCTGCTAAATTTAGGCTGAAATTTTCCAGGCTTCCTGTGGTGTAGAAACAAATTATTTGGAAGAACTTCAGCAAAATTTAATAATACTTGGGAAGAATCTTCTTACTTATTTCCGGGTTTTTTATATGAGGATGTTGGTACCAAGTAGCAGTGTCTAAATCAAAGGAAATAAATGGTGTTATTTCAGAGTCACTGCATTATTTATGCAGCTGCATAAGTAATTTTTTCCTTTCACCTTCCTTTGTCGTGTGGATCATGGGGATTGCTGATTTGTGTGGTGGTTTTGTTCAGCTTAAAATAACCCTGGGAACTATCTCTTTTGGAGTCCTTTCTTGTAATCCCAAACCTGGAAGGACACGGAAGCACTTTTCGATTGTGGAATTTGCAGGTGCATTGTGGTGTTACTGTGACTTTCGCATTTTGTCGTGTAGCATAGATGTTCAGAACAAGGTTTTTTCTTTTGAAAGGCTGCTGCTGACTGTACTTACTAGTGTTTGTGTACACAAGTATTGCCAGTCAGGCAAAATACTGGTTTTGTTTCACTGATGGAGAAAGTGAAGAGTGAATGTTGCTGCTTACTGAGAATTAGTCACTAAGCTGTTCTGCCAGAATCAGGGCTACTAAGTGTTCATAGACCGGGCTCTTGTTGAAGTCCACTCGGATGAATAGCTTTATTTCTGTCTTCTCTATCTGTGCGGTGACCATCTTGGGTCATAGCTCTGGTGCCAAGTCAAACAAATTGACCTTTTAACAAAAGAAAATGCCGTTAGTGAGAAGGCGTGTAAGGAATAGTTCAGAGAAAGCAATGAACCTTCTTTTAGCTGATGATGGTTTATACCGAGAACATGTGAATGCAGAAAAACTTAGTACTACATGCAGGAGAATGTACCGTACACATTTCATTTCCAGCAGTTGCTGGCTGTATGTAATTGAGAGACTGATGAGTTCTGTGTCTTCTTTTCTGTGTTTGTGGTCACAGAAAGTGATGTCAATATGGTGCCTATGGTGGGAGGTGCTCACAAGAGAACGGAAATTACTTTTCTGTGGTCTGATGAGATAAGCAGAAATGCAGAAGGCTGAGCCTTGGATTCCCTTCAAGTTCTGCAGTGGGTTCACTGAATAGTCATGGTTATGTTTCAGGCAGACACTGGGACACAAAGGTTCTGTGTTCTGAAGAGTTATTGAGCATCTGCTGGAGTTGAGCATCCGCTTGGTGTTAGCTCAGCACTTGAAGAATGAAGGCTTCTGGAGCTGTTGGGTGCATATATTGTCCACCTTCCATACCTTGTGAGGTGTTAACTGATATCCTGGGTTTCATCCTAGGAGGAGGTGGTTGTTGGAGAAAGGGTGAGTGTGGCAGAGCTGACCATGACCTCCCTGGTAGATGTTTACCCTTCTTTTAGAAGGTGTTTTGGGTGCCTCACCCCATATGTTAGCATGCTGGGCTGGAGTAGAGGTTAGGCACTGTCTGTGCCTGGGAGAAGGGAGCAGCAGCAGGCACAAACCTCATATTTAATACCTGTCTCAGCAACTTGCAAAAGCCGAGGCCCAGCACTAGGACATTTTCCCTGGCAGCTCTTGCCCATTCCATAGAATCCACATGAGGATGTGGAATTTGTTTTCACCTGTTCAGAGGCCATGAGTATGCAATTTAGGCATAGATCAGCTTTTGCAGAGGGTTTTTAAATACAGTATTCTTTACCAAAATAAAGGAGAATAGATAGACTTCAGAAGATAAATGTCCAGATTACAGTATCTCTGTAATTTAACATTTGCCTGGGAATCTTACAGATACGCCTTAATAAAATAGGATTTCTTCCACTGCAGCTTCTGTCAGCTTGATCTGAGAATAGCTGTGGAAATAAAATAGAGCATCTCTTATCCTCTTAGAACTTTGCAGTGTCCTTTATTGGATGACCACCTCATCAACACCTGGATGCAGTAACATCCTCTACCTGCTGAGGTCACTACTAGGAAAGTCCTCTACAAGCAAGTTCTCAGTTGGATCCAGTTGTTCCTGTCAGTGTGATTTTGGTGACTGAGAGCTTACTTTGCTGCTCCTCTCTTAGAAGGTCTGTGTCACTAGTATGGAATTGGATGAAAAGAGAAGACAGAAAAAGGAAAATCCTCAAAAGTGTTTGAAACAATGTTTGACACAGCTTCTTGGAGTATTTGGAAACTGTGTTTCCTGTGGTTTATGTTGAGGTCTCCTGAATTGTTCTAGAGCAGGTACTTTAGCTATCTGACCATCAGATTTTTAAAATGTTGACTTAGATTTGAAGCCAAAATTGGTAATTTGAGCATGTTGATAGTTTTGTGTGGTATCTTCTAGCTTCTTTGAATTTTTTATTGTACACTGAATCGTTCTACACTTGGATTTTTCTTACAAAGGCTTGTCATCTGGGTCCTTTGCAGCTCTTTACCATCTCCTTGGTTCACAGAGTTGTATCAGCAGGCTTTCAGTTGCTCAAGTTTTGAATGTTCATTCATTGCAGTTTGGACCTCACAGAATGCCTGTATTTTCTAAATCTCATCTGCCTCCACCATATTTTCCAGCATTGGATGCGAAATTAGAATAGGTCTTTCTAGTTGGAATGCAAAATCTTACACCAAAAAACTAATTTTTAAAGTTTGGTTTGATGACAATATTCAGTGTATGGGTTTGGATTTATGCACTTAAAACTATGCCTGGTCCAATCCAAAAGGTGGTTTTTTGTTATCTTGCTGTGGATATTCTGTATAATATTCAACAAGAGGTTTTGTTTCTGTTTTGACAAGTGCTTATGTGATGAGTGCACAAAAGTTGTAGTTTACTTTTTATAAAATTATTGAATCCCAAAATACTGAGCACCTGTGATTTTTTTTTTTTCCCCTTTGCTCTCTCTTAGCTCTGACTCTTCTTTTTTTTCCTCTAACCAATGCTGTTGTTTAAGGCCATTTCCTTGGTTCTGTGTCCCACCTACAGCTCTTCTCTCCATTGCTGAACAGGATTGGATCCCCAGGTCTGTACTGGGGGGAAGGCAGGAATTGATTCAATGGAAAGCAGAGGGTTTGATAGACCTGCTTTTTTTGCTCTTCCCATAGACTTTGTCATGGCAGTATTTTATCTTTTTCCTCCTTTCTGCTCTCTTGATAGAGTATTTTTCTCTATACTTGAACTGCAGAATTCCATAGAGTTGTTTTTCTTGCTGTGCTTTACATTTGGAAATGAGATGTAGCTGATTTGAAAGGCTGAAAGAATTCTCTTGGCAGTTTACGTCTTGTCTCTGCACTCTCGCACCTCTTACTCCCTTCCTGCTTGATAGGCTAGGTGCTGTTCTCCTTGCCTTAAAACGGCTTTGCGGGAATGCTGGAAAAACACCTCTCTCTGCTTTGGTAAAAGAACGAAATCCGCTCTAGGAGTGTGTATCCCGCAGAAATGATGCGTGCCTGATGGGCGTTCTGGGCTTCCCCTCAGCGCTTGGATCGTTCGGCCGATCCATCTTCTGTTGTGAAGTGGTGCCAGTGAGGAGAGGTCTCTGAAGGCATTTCGCTTTAGTGAAGTACTAATGTGCTCTCCTCAGCCAACCTTGCGCCCTGTGTGCTGGTTTTAAAATGCAAACCACATGTCGTGATGCAGGCATGAATTGCTTTCCACTGCCCAGAGCTCCAGGTTTGTTCTTAGCTTGTTTTTGAACTTTTAATAATGGTGAAAATCAAGGGAGGGTCTGTTTGCTTTGTTTATAGTAGGAAAGAGCAGTGCAAGATTTCATCTACTGCCGTTCGAGTCCCTTGCTATTTTTGGTATTTGACCTCTGCAGAGAAGATTGCCAAAACTACAGGTTGTTTTCATTTTTTATTACGTGTTTTAAGTTACTCTTATATTGCTGTTTAAATCTTTGGGGCAAAGACCCATTTCTCCTACATCTTCCACGGTGTTTTTCAGAAAGATAATTCTACGTTTCTATGGGGTGTTGAGCTAACATTCCCCTTTGGAAGTGAGAACTGTGCGATTTGGCAGCATCTTGTGTACGCTGCTGAAAGGAGAAGGAAAATAACTTATGAATTGCTGGCTTATTTTTCGAAAAACTTGCTGGACTGAAGCGGACTCATGAGCTTGTTGGCTTGAGTTGAGACTACAGTGTTTAGAATGCTGCACAAAGAGCACAGCCGTATCTGCTGAGACTATTAAAGGTTTAGTTTGTGCGATGAGGCGCTTACCTTTCATTTTTGGTGTCACTGGCAGCGCCTGCTTTCAGCACCCTTGGCTCTTTGCTTCTAGTCTTGCAATGTGGTTGTTTCCACACTCCACTACTGAGAAATACGTAACAAAGGCAACTGCCTCTTTGGCACCCCTTCCACTTTGGGGCTTCTATTCTAAAAATCAAGCTTATGGCTTTTTAAAATAAGCCTTTGCCCTGGAATTCCGAATATTTCAGGTTACTTCAGAGTACTGTATTTATTACGAGTTCCCAAGATATACTGAGGTTTGAGTGTCCTTGCAGAAGCTTATTGTTTCTGGTAGTTGTGATATCAAGGGGCTGTGCAGGGCTTGCATGTAACGGATGTCAATTCACAGAAAAGCTCCCATGATTATAGTTCCACTGGGCTAGATACAACACCACAGAAGTTTCAGGGTTGGTTTGTAAACAGTGGCTTTACCTCATTCAGGGGGTGCAGATGTGGGTGCAGATGAGCGATGCAGCTGTTACACACAAGGAATGGTGGTCGCTGAGGATGGGCTTGGGTTTGTGTTTCAAACATGTGGGACGCGGCATAGCTGGGCACCTTCACCCACATACTCGTATGTCGTCCAAGGGCTGGCGTTTTCCAGACCTTAACGTCACCTGGATTTTGTTTATATTGAGACTGTAGATCCAGACCATGGGCCACTAAGTTGGAGTAAGTTAAGAACCTGAATTTAATTAACTACTGTGGCGCCCGGACCGCGACATCTACCTTGTATTCTGAGCAAAGGAGATACCTTGGGGAAAGAAGAGATTTTGGCCAGTGCCCTCTGCAATTTCTTCTGAGACTAGAACAGTTCAAGAGCACACTGCCTGTGCCCTACAAAGTCTTTGTGTCAGTGTGTCACAGTAGCATGAGCAGTTTTCCTCAACAATCGTTGCAGCTGGTTGTTGTGCTACATCCAATGTATGTCGGGTTTCAAAGGTACTGACGTTGCCAAAGGATTCTTTGTGGCAGGAACAAAACAGATACCCGTGTTGCTGGAGTTAAGGCGTGCTAACTAAAAGTGCTTCACTTCTGCGGCGCAGAGCACCATGTGCTTTGTAGGTGGCTGCAGGCCAGTGCTTAGTTATCTTCTATTGTGTTTGGAAGACCATTGTTTCCTATTTGTCTCATAAATTTAACACAGATCCTATTCCTGCCATTTAAACTTTCCCATCAGAATACAACAGTGACTTCCCCTTCTGAAAAGGAAGGGCTGGCAGCTACACCCTGAAGCTTGAGCATGAATTGTTTATATAACCTTCAATCACAATTTCCTAATAGTCTGAAGACTTTCTTACTAGGGCAGACATTTTACTGAATTTTTAGCAAAAACCTGGCTGCCATCAAATGCAATTTTAAGGCTTCTTAGTTGTTGCAGTAGAAGGAGAATTGAAAACCGTACCCTCCAGCTTCCTGATGATATAAATTGCACATCTATCTGGAAACACGAACAACTTTTTCTGGTATTTTGGAATAGCTGTACTTATGTCATTCAGGAGTAAAAGCTTTAAGAGCCATCTTGGGCTAATTTTATTTCCCAGAAAATATTATTAAATCTGAATGAACATGCTCTTGCAGACTCTGGCTTTTTACAACTTCTGGGTACTTGTGGAGTTCCCTCGCCCTCCCCAGCAGTAAAAGCTCTGCCATGAGTGTTGTAGAAACTGCTCATTGAATAATACTCTCTGTCAAACTCAGTAATATTTAAACAACTGCAGCTGGCTTTCCAAATGGATGACATTTGTCAGGAACATGTCTGTTTGAGTTTACTTGGCCTTCTGAGTCTAAAAAGGCTGAGTATTTAGAGCTTGAAATTCAGGTCAGTCTGGAAAACTACATTTTTCTTACAAAAAGTTTACAGAGAGAACCCAATTTTTTTAGCAACCATAGCACTACAGGATAGCTGGTTTATGAAAACGTTCTCTACCCTCAAGCATGTTTTTGAAATAGTATTTAAATAGAAGCTTCCATTGTAATTCTTCGGTAAATTGGATTAAGTAGAAACCATTCTTATCAATAATATTAAAATATTTTCTTTCTTAAATTTAAATTACTTATTTGCATGGGAGTTTAATAATTTTGTGTTTGAGCAGTGCAGCCAGCAGTGCCTGAGAACAGTTCACTTTATGTAACGGTTCTAGTAAAAGCGTGTTCCATTTGAGGACATACCCAGGAAAGTAAGTAAGGAGCAAGCTCTGTGGGTAGGGTTATATGCAGGCTAATGCCAGAAAACATGTTGAACTTCTTCTCTTTAGGGGGAAAGGAGTTTCCACAGGATGTCTGTGTTTTACGGCAAAAACTACTTGTAGATGTGCTCTGAAAGGTTACTTTGATGTAGAAGATTAACCTGAGGACCTCATTGTCAGGATATTACTGAGGCAAATAGCTTAGTGAGATTATTTGTGACTTGGGAATTGGGCTTTTATGGTGCGCCTACTTAAGCTGTTTTTTAAGAATTTGCTCGTTTGTCACATGCCATCATGAATATTTGTATGTACCAAACAGGAGGAGGGAAAGCAAAACCCTGAAACTACAGACAATGCCAAGAAGAAAAAAAGAGCCGAGTGCCGTTTTTTCAGAGCAACTTCTCCTTTGTTGCTAGTCCCTCATGGACTGTTAAAATAATTACCCTAAAACAAGTAATACATGGAAACTTGCTCATTCCGTCCCTAAAATTCCAGCCTGAAGAATTTGCAGAAAAATTTGAGAAGATAGCTGGGAATGCATGAGAATATTTTCTTGCATTCTGAATCTGCCTGATTTTTGCTCCAGTTCTGTTTGTTTGGTTTTTTTTAAATGGTCCTTTCATGCATGTGGTAACTAGGATTGAGTGCTGGCCTAGTCCTTAAGGAAATAAGGAGATTTTTGAGTGCTGCTTTACCTGGACCAGTGAGGAGTGTTGACCGCCCAGAACCTACTGTGATTCCCTCAATGTTCATTGGGTTGTTTTTTTTGTTTTCTTTTGTTTTTTTAACACAGAAGAGTAGTCTAATTGAACCCGTAATTTAAGCAGAAGCCATTCATGTGGATGGTTATGTTTACTTAACATACCCCACCTACATCTTTCTTCTAAACATGGTTGTAGTTTGTGAACTCTCTAAAACCATGTATTGTTTATGATGCAAATCTCTCTTAAATGTAAATGCTTCTGTACTTTTTCCGACTCTAAATTTATGGAAGCAATTACAGAACTGAATTTCTGTGTGTTATAGAAAGAACTCTTTTTAAATTCAATTTAGGGGGGGCACACCTTTTTTTAGAAGCAAATCCGTGTATGAGAAGATTGAGAGAATATTATTCAATTTTGATTTTTGCTTGGCAAAGTCTGAATTTGTGTACATCACTGACATAGTTTGGGTTTCCAGGAGAGTTCAGTAGTGCCAGAGAAGAATTACCTCAGAAGGGAAGATTTGTATCAGTTGCCCTAAGAGGCAGCATTCTGTAGTTTTATAGGAGGCTCAAAAAATGTTCAGGTTTTTAAAACTGATGAAAAAGCCAAAGGTGCTTAATTCCAGCAAGTTCCTCTGATGTCATGTAGCCTGTTGAGGTGGTCTGTGGTTTGCCGACAGGTGTTTATGTGCATCGTTGGGCACCTAAATACATGTAAAATCTACCTCATCTGGCCATTTCAGACTGTAGTTCTGTGTAATTATGGTCTTGTTATCTTCCTGCTCTTTGTGCGTCCCTCAGCAGAAAAGTTCACCTGAGAAGACTCCTGCAGTGTACTGATGCAGCTCTTTGTGGTCTGTGCCTCCTAGCAACTTCTTAAAACAAAAGATATTCCTCCTTAGTGGTGATGACTTCATCTTCTTTCCACTTGTGGAGAACATCGCTTTACTATTTACTTTATAAAAATAATAAAGCAAATTTAGCTAAGTGACTTTCACAGGATTCAGATAGACTATTTAATCTTTTAAAGGGATTATATGATGTAGTCACAAGAGGCTCCTTAACTCAGGAGCCTTTTCCGGTTCTCTGTTTCTGTAAATGAAGTTGTAGTGGGTAGGGCATCAGGATCATTTAATTTTGACTTGATGTGTTATCTTTGTGCAAGGTGCTTTTCATATATATTTTTTAAAGCCAATATTATTGCAGAATGTTATGATTAAAACTCACCTTGGATTTTCTTTATTGCAGGTTTCGGACAATATTAGGAACAGTGTTTGAGATGACCGGGGTGGAGAAGATTGAGGAGCAGCTTGCTAGTCTGCGCATAGCAAAACGCTCTACGCTCAGCAAGGAACCTGCTTATTTACTGGATATAGATATTTCCAAACCTGCTCAATCTGAGAGCAGTCGCTTCGTGGCAGTTTCCTGTTCCAATAAGTCAATTAGGGTATATAACAAGGAAACATTAACCTTCCTGCGGGAGTACAGTAGCCGTCCTGGGATACTTAATGGAGTCAGATTTGCACACGCGTGTGACAGTGTAGTGTTCTCGGCGTGCAGTGACGCTACAGTAAAATGTTGGGATATTCGTTTAGCAACTGAGAAAGCTGCGCAGATATTTAGTGGCTATCCTTCCAACGTTTTCATCAGTTTTGATATCAACTGCAGTGATCTCATCATTTGTGCTGGGACAGAAAAAGTTGAAAAGGACTCGTTTCTGGTGTTCTGGGATGCAAGAGGTGTTACAAGCTGTGCCAGTGCAACTAAAGAACCCTTGGGAGTCTATTCTGAAAGTCATAATGATGACATCACTAAAATTTGTTTTCATCCTGTCGAACCCAATTTGTTAGTTTCTGGGTCAACTGATGGGTTGGTCAATGTGTTCGACATTAACAAGGATAATGAAGATGATGCTCTGGTAACAACGTGCAATTCAGATTCGTCAGTAAGTTTTACTGGCTGGTCTGGGAAAGATTATAAACAGGTCTACTGCATGACACATGATGAGGGATTTTGTTGGTGGGACATTGCTCAGTTAGATACTGAAGAACCAATAACGTTATTGCATGTTCTGGATGTCAGAGATGCAGTCTGCATTGGAAATGACACCTTACATTACCTGGTAGGTGGCTTGTACCATGAAAAGGCCGATAAACTCTTTGTTATTGGGGGAACATCCACGGGAAACATTCACCTCATCAGTTGTGGCACCGATGGACTGAGCCCGGTGGGTACCCTTTGCGGAGGACACTCTGCCACTGTTCGCTCTTTCTGCTGGAACCTGACAGATGAGTGTCTGGTGACGGGTGGAGAGGATGCTCAGCTGTTGCTATGGAAACCCGGAGCTGTGGAAAGGTCCCTCACAAAGAAAACATCTATGAAGATTGCCTCCTCTGTGCAGAAGAGAGTAAGAGTTCACAACAGCTCCCTCAAAAGCAAGAAAAAGTAAAATTCTGGAAGTGGGAATCTCTGCTGTGTAGAGTTTTCCTGGTGTTTGATCTCTCAGGCAATACTTGGCTGTGCTTCATTTGGAGATACTCGGTGGAAAGAACCGTGATGCTTAAATTCTACCTGGGAATGTATTTCAGTCACCAGAAGAATGTCTTTGTTTGTTTTTTAAAGTTGCTAATATTAATCAGAAAAGAGTAAATGTTTGCTCTTGAGTTCTTGAACAGTAGAACTGAAATAATATTCTATAAAAACGTTTCTGTGGTTTAGTGTCTCAGCCAACATTTTTAATGCGTAATGCAGACCTGTGGCTTGTGTCATTCGTTACCTTGCCACTGGAACTCCCTGGCATGTCTTAAAAGCTTTTTTTTATTTCATTCTATATTTTGCTTTCTTTACAGAGAACTTAATGAAATTGCTCGGTATATTAAAAGATTTTACGTCACATCTTGATGCCTGAGGGAATCACTTCTTGATGAAACAAAATAAGTACTGGTTTGCATTGTCATATCACTGGTTCATAACAAGCTCATAAAGAAGCAGTTGATAGAGCCGTATTTGTCATAGCAAAGAGATGAATGTGTTCAAACAGAAACACGTGATTCCAAGCACCTCATTGTTAGGTGCGTGAGAACTGTTAAACTGGCATCATTTAGGGCGTATTTCCTGCATGAAAATACCTGAGAGTCTTGGAAGCAGCTTCATTCTCTCCTGGTAAGTACCTCTCAGAGGGGTGCACCTGGAAGGCTGGGGAGATCTTCAGTGGGTTAAAGAAATCAGTAGGTCTAATGACACCAGTGGTGCTGAAAATCCCTAATCCTACTTTTGAAATAAGATCGTATCATGTGCTAAGTGGGAATGTTAAATGCCAAAAATGACCGCTGCCTTCTAGGGCTGTAGTTACAGAGTGAGAGACCAATATGAGGAGACTTAACAAAACCTTTTAGAGCTTAGTGTGCATCCTTTGAAGAAATGTTTCTCTCTGCAGAGGAGTTTTATGCTTAGACATCTCGCTAGCCCAGCTTTGTTTCAGTATTCCAGCAAATGCCTGTTAAGTGGTGCAAAAATTGCCCTCTACCAAAACGGTTGAGTTTAGAGGATTAACCTGGAATTCAGAAACAGTTTCCCAGGTACAGAAGATATCGCTACTATTGGGTTACAGCAGTGCTGGAGTTGTCATAATCATCTCTGGAACCCAAATCCTTTTCAACCAGAAGTATCAGGTTTCCACATGATATGTTTACAAACTGTTAATGTCCTTCAGCCACAACTATGGATCCAGAGTTGTTTTGGGTCTGCCTGTTGGTGATAATTAGGATGATTCACTTGCTTTTGTTACTGCTGGGTTTTTAAAAGTGCAGCTTCAATTTTAAAATCGTATTTCTCTAAACTTTTTTTTTATTGCTTGTGTTAAATTGAAGTTACACTCGACATCCTTATCTGTTGCTTTTCAAATTATTTTGTGCTATTTTAAGACAACTTGGGCAGCGAGTGCCAGGGCCATGACGCACCTGGATCATGTGCCCTTTCAAGATTTATTCTCCTAGGTCACTGGTTACTGCCTGTTTCTGTGGAATTCAGTTTTGTAACTGAGTGGACCAAAAGCTTCAGACCCCTCTGAATTCACTGTAGTGCCCTCAGGGGCCTGACTTGGTTCAGTACCCATAGTTGGGGTGGGCAACTAAAGGAAGATTCTGAGACCTATTTCATTGCAAGTGTGATAAATAACTTCCTTTTTAGGTGCTTATCCACTCTTCCTGGTACCTTGACACACGCAGGGGAGTAAGGTCATTGGGCCTAATGCTCGGTTTCTGGAAGACAGTGTTGTGTGCTGTGTACAGAAATGCACCGTGAGGGAGCGTTGCGGTGCCTCCATTTGCTTTCAGGTTCTGCTGAGCAAGGTTCTGATTGTTCTGCCAACTGTCTCTGAACTAGAGCAGCAGAGGTGAGAGTTCTGGTGTTTGAAGTATGCAGCCTCTGTCACCTTGCATCTGAATTGGATTGACACGGAATCACAGAATTGCCTGGATTGGAAAAGACCTTTAAGATCATCAAGTCCAGTCATTAACCCAACACTGACTCCCCATCACAGTTAAAGCCATACTTTTCCCCAAGAAGTTTATTTCTACTTCTTACCTAAGGGGAAAAATGTACGTATGTATCTTAAAATTCTGCAAAAGTACAGCAGCTGTCAGGAGACTCAGGCTTGGGTGGCCTCTGAAAATGCTCGATTATTTTCTTCTTCTTCTGTGTTGACTTAATTTCAGGTTAATATCCATAAAATAAACATAGATGGAAACCACACGTTAACGAGTAATTAGCATTGCTTGCTTTTTGTAAACAGCAAATACTATTTCCTAGACCACAGAGCACAGGCAAAATACGTTTGTAATCATGTAAATAATAATAGACTTGAAAGTAGGCAGGTTAACTTGTCTGACCGTATTTAATCTCTTAGGTTAGTTTTGATGTCTGTAAGTTGGCTTCAGCATTGTTAAGAAACATACTTGACCTTTATAAAAGTTATGTAATTGAAACTATGTGCAAGTAGCAGGCATTCAGAAATCATCACTGTGTGAGTTGTTTAACCCCAGGGGAAGCTTTAATTCCGGAAGCAGTATCAGATTTTTCCAGTAAATGAGAAGTAAAAATCCAGATAGACTGCCCAAGTGCAGAAAACAGGGTCCACCTGTGCTCGGAGCTGACAGTAAACCCGCTGTGCAATGTGTCTGAGCAGCAGTAGATTATCTGGCTGGAAACACGTGAAAATAAACTTATATTTGGCACATTCCTAAATTTCCTTTTTCTTTTCTCTGTAGGTAAAACTCGGCACTTGCACACTCACCATTGTTGTTTAAGGTGTGCTCCCACTGAACATGGGGTTGCCGCCTCGTCTTGAAGTACTGTTGGGTTTTCTTCGAGTAAGAGACGTATCAGGAGATGTCTCCGAGCCGGTGGAGGACTTTGTCAGCTCTTCCAGTAGGTTGTAGGATTTTACCCACATCTTAGGGGGATGGCAGAAATTATTTGGCAAACTTAAATAAAAATATGAATTCATTTATAGGTGAAATTTAGTTAGTTGGCTGTCAGTCATAAGCCATTTTGTGCCCAAATAGTATATGGCATGTGTCCTGTGTATTCAGATGGACATAACTGCATACCTACATTAAAATATTAATTAGCAAAGATGCTGATACAGTAAAACATTGTAAAGACATAAAATGCAAGCTTTATGCGCCTGCTTTTGAATGACAGCTCTCTCTTGGCCAGCAATCTTACGTAGCCCTGTGGGTTCTACTGTTCTATGAAGCAATGTGTTCTGTCATGTGAAGTGCTGACTCAGAAGAAGGCTTTTAAAGGCATCAGAAGCCGGGCACCTACACACTTACGTAGCCGCATCTTGTGTGTCATGGTGGGGCACCTTGCCTTGGGATGGAGCCCAGCCCAGGTGTCACGGGGGCTCGGTATGGATGTGGTTCGTTGCAGCATCAGATTTTCAGCAAAGCTTTTGCACTCCTGAAAGAATTGATGCTTTTGGCCCACCTGACAAAGCTGTTGCATTTGCCGTGGTTCATTTGGAACGACTTCTCGCCATCCCTTCAAAATGATCTTCTGTTATTTGGCTTCTTGGTCTTCTTCTGAGGGTAGTAATGAGTTGTGTCTTGATACTGGATTTTCTGGAGGGGGATGAGCCCTGTCCCTTTCCCCCGAGAGCTCTCCTGTCCTGTACGAAGGCTGCTGGGCTCTGCACTTCTTGTTACACCAAGTTGGGGTGGGGGAGCAGAGACAGGGAGGAAGAAAGGGAGGTTGGCCCCTGCCAGCAGCCTGACAGGGTGTCTAGTGAAGCTCCTCAACTAAGGAGTTGGACCCTCTGCCATTGAAATATGTGTAATGGCTTGATCTTGAGCTTGATGGAAGCAGGATGGGACCTTAAATAAATTATGCAAGACATAAATACCCTTCAGGCATAAAAGCCAGTTCCTGTTTGTCTGTGAGATGAACAATTTGGCAGCGAAGCGTGCAACAGAGGCAGAAGGTGTTTGCTCACAGGGACTGGGTATTCTTCATGTCTGCTGGCAGTGAGGAAAGCCACTGGTCAAGCCGGTACTGCTGCCTCTGCCCCATGGGAACCGAGGGATTTGGGGATTGCAAATGCCATGGAAAAGGGGAAGGCAAAAGTGAGCGTAGAGATGAGAGCTAAGGGTAGCAGTTCAGTCTTAAAGCCATCTGTAGGTGACTACACAGTGCTCTGTCCTTGGGTCCTTACCAGAATTATTTGCAGATAACTTGACAGCCAATGGTGAGGATCTTTGGTAACTTCTTGTTTTCCGTTTCCATTTTCCATACCAGTTTGTAAAGCGGCACAGACCTGTTGGCTAATGGGAGTGGAGCGGGGTTAACTTCAGTTACTGCTGCTGACTGCCTGTCTTCAGCTTGCTGTTGTGGTGGTCTGTCCTACTCCAATTTCAATACGTGCATTTCTTCAAGTCTTGCATCCTCGTGCCTTTAGATAGTTTGAAATCTGTATTTTGAAGGTTGTCTGCTTTTCTGGAAACTGAATGGCAGAAAATACTATTCTATATACTTCTGCTGCAGTCTTGGCACCAATATATTTATAGGAATATATTACGTTTTCAGTTCAATATCAATTTCAGTCTTATTCTCTCAATTCAATGCTGCTGGAATCCCATAACGGTGGTACCTGAGCAGCCCTGTTGCCACAGGAGCTCAGAACTGGCAGTGAGAAACGCTGGGAGGAGTTCAAGGGAGTTCTTGATGCTAATTTGAATTGATCATTTGGGGAAGTCTAAGAAAAGTGGAAAAAAACCGCGTCCCTTTGGAACATGGTTTAGTGGCCATGGTAGTGTTGGGCTGATGGTTGGACTTGATGATCTTAAAAGTCTTTTCCAAACTTAGTGGTTCTATGATTCTATAAAAGAAGGCTCAGGAAATTCACAACACACAGTAGATCACCAAAGGACAGTTGTGTCCCAGGTAGAATACTTTATATTACTCTACTACAGCTGAAGCATAAATACACACCCACAATTAACCTTTCTGGGTGTTTTTAAGTACAGAAATTCTTAATGACTAATGGAGTTGTGAGTACAACGTATGCTGACAGTTGCTACTTCAGATCCAGGTTAAAAAAATATTGAATACACACCTAGCAGGTAAAACAGCTGGAAGTGACTCATGGAACTTTTCCTGGGACTTCTGGAGGGTGCTGGAGGTCTATAAGTCAAGTAGAGTGGTTCTGATTTCTTTCTTTGATTTCAGAAGAATGAAGGCAGAAAGGTAAACCAATAAAGGGTTTGTAACTCTACCTTAAACTGTAATTACTCCTGCCAACGATTATTCTGTGCTGCTGGATGTAAAGTTTGCGTTCAGAGTTTCATGCCCCTTGTCTTTGAGAAAAGTGATTTCTTTATGTGCTTTAGTTTCCGTTTATTGTATCAGAAGTGAGGGAGGAAGAAGTAGAGACCATGGATGGGCAATTCGGGTTCTGCTGATGCTCTGTCAGGAGCTGCCCTCCTGCCCATGCCTCTGAAATACGTTCCTGTGTTGGAATCTGGTAGCAATATAAGGTGTTTCTTGGGTATCTGTCAGCACCACGAAGCCTGCAGTGCTCACCAGCGTGCTGCAGAGGACACCAGCTGGTGTGTGAGCTGACCACTCTGTCAGCAAAGAAACTGAGGCTGACACAGTTTGGTGATGGGAACTCTTGTACATGGAAATCTCAAATCTTGCTTTACGGTTCTGCTACTCAGACATCTAGAAAATGCAGAGCACAACTTTTTCCAACAGGAATTTGGAGATCATCTGAAGAAGGAAGCTTCAAGACTTCACTATTACAGTGACCTTGGTGAACTGTCTCAAGTGATAGATGAGGGATCAGGGAAGTAGGGGGATGTTCCTTGCTGAGGTACCGTATTTTTTCAAAAGTTTAGGTAGATTTGCAGGAGGAACAGGTAGAAATAGACTTGCATTTGCTCTGCTGCACTTTAAAAAAGGTATGCTTCCTAAACTTGAACATGTAAATTTAGCAATTATGCTACCAAATGAGCACCTAGATGCCAAGCAGTTGTGCTTCAGCATTAGATCTGACAAAACTAAGCAGGGACTAATTATACTTGTCATTGTGCCAGCACAGCAGAGACAACACCTGTAAGGACAACAGTGTCTTGGACCAGCTAAGGTGGCGTTTGTGCTTCACACCCAAAAAATCAGTCTAGCTGAGGCCGGCACTAGACAACCTAATGTTTATTAGAAAGAAATGAGCTTTTTATAAACCAATCTTGTTTTGCTAAATGGAGAGGTGCCATGACGTATGGGTCAGAAGGAATACCTCTAGACAGCAAACCGATAACAAGGATCTGGGGTAGTTTTCTCAACGGGTGTGGTATTAGAGTGACAAGAAGATTATGTGATTGTTGGAATTAATTCCTATAGTTGGGCTGAACAGTTGCAAATAGAACGTATGAAGGCAATTAAGGAATGTAACAGGAGCACGCAGGCGATGAGTGAATGGTGGCATTTTGTTAAAACATCTTGACTAAAATAAGCCCAAATCCTTATTTATTTTTATTAGTGTTATTATTTTAACATTTCTGTTGTGGTTTATTGCCAGGATACCTAGACAGTGAGGGAACTGTAGCTCTAGGTTGTTAGGAGCTAGCTCGGTGGAGGGTGCAGTGATCAAGAGCTTCTCTTCCCTTTGCGCGTTCACCTGCCACCCAGGACACTTGTGTTTCCCAGTTTTCACCTTACTTTTGTTCCATGTGTTTTCTACCTGCACGTTTATTGTATTTCATTTAAGAGTTTTCTCCCATTTACTTTCTAAACTGTTAGAACGCCCCAAGACTGCATTCAAATGGGACATAACTGAAGTATCTAGGGTTCCTTACAGGGATGTGTAGTGTATAAAACGCATTTGCTGATGGCTAGATTTATGTGAAATCAGCACATGGAGAATTACCTCTTTCTGCATTAATCTGGCAGTTTTAGCTGTCCTGTCAATACTCCTTAAATACACCGAAAGAAGTCCTGAGACTTGATTATAGTTGACAATTTCTGTAAGTGTGGGTGTTCTTAAAGAGTTTTGTTTACGAAACAATTCTGAAAAGCTCCGTAGTATCTCGTAAATGAAAAGCCAGGATTTTCCAGATGGCTCTATAAATAAATTGGGTAAATGCAGAAATAAGTAAAGGTATTTCAAGAGCTCCAGGCGTGTTTTCGCACATAATGCTATGGTGAGCTAGCAGAGGAAATGAACTTCCTTTTGTTTGCAAAATATAAAAGCCCTCAAGTTCTCAATGTTTTTTCCACAGCGCTGGGTGAGTTAAGCTACTGCGCAGGTTTTTCTTGTCCATCACAGGTTTCCATGCGTACCATGTTCATGAACCCTCCTACAAAACGTTGGAGAAGAAAAGCCACAGTTAGCTCTAGACTGCTCGTGTGGATGCAAACCAGAGCGTTCTGCTGGGGCAGAATCCAAGGTGTAGGAGAATGAAGCGCAGACATGTAGCTGGCCTATGGCAGAAAAAACGAAGAGTAGTTATTGCTGTGTTTGTGTCACCTTCCCATTCTTTTTCCTAATGTGTTTTTTTTTAAAACTTACTGTGAATCCAGGGTCATCTTACCACAAAAGAGTTACTGAAGTTCTCTCCTGTCTCTAAGAACCTCCTGTATTTGTTCCCTGCCTTGCTCTCCTTGATCTCAGACTATTTCTGTTCTTCAGGCAAAGGTGAACTTGACAGTTACCAGGACCAATTCCAACTGTCCGGCTCCCCAGCGCAAGCACTGGGACGGCACCAAAGAAACAGGAAACTCACTGTTCTAAAACAAATGTTTTTAATCCTCAAGCTGCAGGAAGGTTACTGCGGGAGCGCTCTAAAGCACGGTTTTGCTTGCTGACGTTTCCGGCCACGTGGCTTCATGCAGTGGGTTGAAAACAGAGTGGAAAGCGCAGGGAGCTGCAGCCACTGGCGTGGTACCTGCGTGCACGTGCGGAGGGATCTCCGGTGTACACACACCTCCTAAAGCGCTGCTCGGAGAGGTAACAACACATGGCAGAGCTTGGAATCGCTTGTGAATGGGATCAGCTATCGGAAAGGTTTTAACACGGTTGTTATTAAAGCAACTGTGTAAGTGGAAGAGCCTAAATATATCCTGGGAATAATAAACTATTGCTAATCTTGTGGAAGAAAAGGGTGCTCTGTCATTCAAAGACTGTTTTTCCCAGATTTTAGACAGGATTTAAGTTTTGGGTTGGTTTTTTTTTTTGTCATTATCTCCAGTATAACTAAAACAAACCAGCTCATTTTTAAAGGTATGTTATGTAGTTATTCTCAGGAGTGAAATTAAAACTTCCAAACTTTAGAATCCAAGCAGAATCTAGGTTTCTAAAAGTGCAGCTTTTTCACCTTGATAATATTCATTCTGTTCCATCAAGACGGTTTCATTATTAGACATTTCATGAGCTGAATGGTCTTGAAAACTACTAATACATGTCAGCTTTTAGAGAATGACACAAACCAGCATCTCTTCAGCTTGCCTAAGAAACTCTTCTCTGGGGACCACTAACTTACTTCTAAGCCATGTTCCTACCTGCTCGTTTTGATCGTTGTGGCTGAAGGCAGCAGCAGAGGCCGAGGCTTCCCCGTGCAGATAAACAGCTCTGGACACGCTCTGTGGACAGGCAGCGAATTGTCCTGCCAGCGAGGCTAATGTTGAAGTGTGACAAACGGAGCGTGGGTGTTGTATTTTCATTTTACACCCAGGGAAAGTGAGGCAAAAAGCTCCCCAGTCGCACGTAAGAAATCTGTGCCAGAAGTGGATTGGAGCCAAGAACTTCTGCTTGTCTTCCATTCCTCGGAACCACAAGGCTGCTGCTGCTTTGGCCTCCTCCGGAGTTGCCCATGTTACCAGCAGAGGTAATTTATTTTGTTAATTTAAAGCTCTGAAGCCTCTGTTGAGGTCTAAAACCCCAGAAGAGAGGGAGACAGAATAAACGATGCACGAAGAGAAAAAGGAGGGTAGGGATGAGAACACCAGCTGGCCGAGTCACAGTCCTAAAACCAGAAAACTCTAACCTTTCCCCAGCCCCTTTCCAACCTTTGTCAAGCTTTTGTGGACATGGCTGGCAGGGAGGGGAATGTGCGAATGGCTTTAAAGAATTCTTGAAAGATAACAAAGTCATGGCTTGGTGGTTGTTTCCTGAGAACCCCTGGGGAGATCCAGGGGTGGCAGCAGGGGAGGAAGCAGAGAAGTATTCATTTGAAAGTCAGACAAAGGTGGTGGAAACTCCTACTAGATGTGTATCAGGGAGGCAAGAGTAAGACGGGTGTAACCCGTGTGGCCTGTTTTGTGCCCCATCACGGCTAAACTGCAAACTCAGGGGTTTTTCTATAGGGATGGCAAGGGGACACTAAGGTCCCAGAGTCCTATTTTCCTAAAGCAGAAAGATTGCATGGCTCCAAAATGTGCTGGAGATGTCACGATGCCTCTGTTGAGTGTGAGGCTGCAGTGCTGTCCTGTAGGCGGCTGATGGAGAACGATGAGTCCTCAGAGGACCCAGTGGGCAGCTGTTTGGAGAGTGGAGGAAAAGTCAAGATAAGCGTGAACAAGACGAGCAGCAGCGCAGTGGCAGCCAGTGGCAAAGGCAGCAGGACCGAGGAGGAGAAAGGTGCTCTGGGAATCGACGGAGGTGTCACCTGTGGTATTTTATGGTGATGCCCTGCAACGCGATCTCTGTTTCCATTTTAATAGATCGTTTATCAAACGCAGTGGTAGGATTCCTGCCAGCTCTGTTGGACCAACTTTGTTTCCCTTGCTAACGAGTGTTAGTGGGAGGCAAGCAAGGACAAGCTTGTGCCAGTCTGACAGGCGCTGTGCCTGGCCGTGGGGACCTGGGGCTGAGGCTTGTGCTTGGCTCAGCTTCCCTCCCCCGAGTAAGGACTTGTGCCAAGCTCTGCCCTCAGACCTGTTTACACTTCACACCTGTACGCACGTGTCATGTTCCTGGAGCACAAACTGCCCCAGTAAAACCCTGCTGAGCTTGGTGGAACAGGCCGCCCAGGGGGCTTGTGGATGCTCCATCCCTGGAGGTGTTCAAGGCCAGGTTGGATGGGGCCCTGAGTAACCTGGTCTAGCGGGAGGTGTCCCTGCCATGGCAGGGGGGTTGGAACTAGATGATCTTTCCAAACTTCCAAGCCAAATCACTTTAGATTCTATGATTCTCTCCCATTGCCCAGCTGTGCACCTCTGAGGCCATGTCGCAAATGTTGTGAGTTGCCCACTTTGTGCAGTTTTGTGACTTCAGTGGGGGACACTTGAAGTGGGATCTGCTCCATTTAAACTGGAGGCAGGTCAGCAGACACGGCAGCGCCTGTGTCACTGCTACACGGCTTCAGCAGGTGGCAAAACATTCCCGATTGTGGAGTGTGGCCCAACGACAAGTGGTTCAGGTTGAGCACAAGGGACAGAAACCTGGTCAGAGAGAGTCTGTTGTTAGAGCAAAAAGTCCAGGCTGTGATCCTCAGCAGCCCTGAGATAAAGTTGAATGGAGGCTTTTTATCATGGGTGACACTAAAGCCGTCTTGCTGGGGTTTTATTTGTGTGCTTTTGTCCTTAAAGAGCCAGTGGGGAGAGCGTTAACAGTGAGCCTGAGGCATGGGTATGAAGGAGATGTTGTGAACCAGGAGACCATGGGGCATGCGGAGGCTGTTGCCCTCTGACCTCTGTTGAAGTGTTCCTGTGTGGATTCTAAGCAGTGGTAGCTCTTAATACCACACACACTTGGGATAACGGCGTGAGGTGTGGGCAGGCGCCAAGGCTGTGCTTGGTTGCCACTGTCCATTATGGAAGAAGAGATGATAAAACAATTTTGTTTCATTTCACTTCAGTTTGATAAACCTGTGGAGCTCTCCAGTGGGTCTGTTTGGTGGCTAACAGTTTAGTAGTGTTGTATTTAATGCCCTAAAGGCACTGACAATCCCTTTAAAATCATCGTTCTTAGAAACCAGGACAGGTCTTAAATGGCTGTGATCATTCCTAGCCTCTCTCACAAGAAGGTTGAAGGTGGTTTTTAGTAGTGTGTTGGGTATGGCTGAGATGGAGTTTCTCTTCCAGAGTAACCACCACACGTACTGAAGACCTGCTTCCTGGGAAGTGGCTGGACACTGCCTGCTGATGGAAAGTAGAGAATAAATATTTTCTTTTCCTTTGTTTCCACGTGTGGCCTTTGCTTTTGCTTTATTAACCTGCCTTTTTCTTGACCCATGAGGTTTTTTTGCATCTTACTTTCTCTACCCCTGTCCTGCTGTGGAGGAGTGTGATAGAGCAGCTTGGTGGGCATGTGGCATCCAGCCAAGGTCAGCCCACCACAAGTACACGTTTAGATTTTCCCCAAGCCATGGCAAACATATGAAACCAACTCTAAAGCCTTCTGAAAAACCTTAATTGAGAAGCACGGACCCGTATTGCCTCTGTCTCCTTTGTATACTTAACCTCTGCAGAGCTCACCTCTTGAGATGCTCTCAAGTGAGAGCAGCTGTTGCCCTTTCAGAAAATGGACCAATTCACAAATCTCTTGCTGTAACACTGCCACTGAATGCTTTTAAAAATTTATACTTGATTTGTTTATTAGAATGCTTTGTAATAAAAGAATACTGTGGGGTGTTGGAGGTGTACCCGTGCAATTCCAAGAGCTTCGGTCACCTTCATCAGTGCCAGTATTGCAGGGGGCCCCTTGTTGAGGCAGCCGGTACATGACTCACCTGTGAGAGAAGGTGATGGGTGGTGTTACTGTATCATGGGGAGTGTTACTTGCACCATGAACCTGCTTCAACCTGTGCTTACTGAAGGGGATTCCCTTAGTCTTGGGATGCTGGAAATGAGATAATGAGCTTTTATACAAATAAAATGGGGTTGGTCAAGCTGGCAGCTCTCACGGTGAGACACAAATGCTTGTGACTCCCCAAACCCCCAACATTAGATTATCGTTAGAATTACACTCTCATTTTGAGGGTGCTTTTGGTGTTCTGTAAGTGGGGTAGTGGAACCAGTGGCTGGATTTTACACTTCCAGGCTGACTGTGCAGAAGAAACTTACCTAATGGGTTTTTCATCTGGGACTAAGAATTTCCCAATCTCTTCCTGTCCTCAGTTAACTTCGCCTGACCCAGATCTACACTTAGCTCCCTAAGACAACTTTGTCATGAATTTCAACATTGTCTAAATGTTTTGAGCAAAGATTCCTATTTCAATGTCTTCCCTGATGTTTGTTTTACTCTTCTTTCCTTCTTCTGTAGTTGTGCGTTTGTTGCTTTCTCCATAAGCCAACAAAGAGTAAGTGCCAGTATCATTACATACCTGCAAGTCGTAAATCCTTAGTTGGCTTGAAATGAGCACTTAGCAACACAGGCTGCATTTAGTAACACAGAAATACACACAACAGACTGAACTCTGCAAATAATTGGCATTTCCCTAACCTGTGGCGCTTTAACTCAAGTACCATATATAATGCAGCTTGGGTACCGCTGAAATCTGCTTACATAGGAAAAAATTCCAGTCTTAAATCTATAAAACTCGGACTTCAGCCACGTTTAAAATTTCTTGCGGAGCAGAGACTTCTGCCAATACATTAGAATTAGTGGTAAAATTAATTAACAGCCAAAAATGTAAGTATCTAATCCTGCCACATGTCTGCGAGAACTGCTGAATTCAGGTTTGTTGGGATGACTACACAGAGTAGCATCAGTATCTTCTTTGCAGGGGTCATAATGTAGAGAAAAAAAAACCAACACACCCCCCCTCCCCTGCGGCGTGCTGTGGTTTACATCTGTATATTACGGAAATCAGTTAGCTCAATTATTTCCTGTAGAACATTAAAATGCTAGGAAGCTTATGGTCTCTCTGAAGTGCCTGTGAGTGTGGGCCATCTAAAGATGGGTGTCTGCTGAGGGGTACGTGCTGCTGTGGGACCTTAGGTTCAAATATGATCCCATAGAAAGTACAAGCCTGGCTCCATGGCCTCTCCTCCAAAAGACCCTGTAGTCCTTAGTCTCTCCCGTGAGTTTTTTCTCCAGAAAACCACGGAAGAGAAGGCAGAAGGTTGTAGAGAGGCAGCTTATCCTACCTTGAACAGCCTGTGAGCACTGCAGACTCTGCTCTCCAGATAATAACTGCATAGAGGAATAAACTCTGGTAATAACAGTATTTATTACAATAATCAACGGATGACAGGATGAATGCCTGGGAGCCGAAACTGGACATCATTCAAATTGGAAATAAGGTGCATTATAATGACAGAGGCCAAAATTAACCAGTCCAGGAACTTGCCTACGGCCATACAAGACCATGGCACTGGCAAGACTAAAATTAAGATTGGATTTTCTTTAGAAGAAATGACAACTACTCATTTAGTTTAAACGCTGATATTTTCTTTATTTCCTCCTCCAACTCATTTCACGGACAAAATGCAGGAGAATGGATCTTTTAACCTTATCCAGGAGTATTTACTTCTATTTAATTCTTCTCCCTTCTCTTCCTCCCAGTTATGACACTGTCACTCTTGTTAATTCAGTTTAATAATTCTCTCAAAGGCATCATGCCCTCCACACTCCTATAAATCCTCAGCTTTCCTTAATTTGAAAGATTAAATGTTTGAACTTGAAATTTAAGCAGATAAAAAGATGAAGCCACCTCCCTTAAAACACCTGCGTGAGCCTGACCTTTCTAAATGTGGGTCTGAAGTGACACCTGAGCCATCAGCAACACTGGATTGTTCCAGGACGCTGTGGGTATGGTCCATGCTGCAGGTGCAGCGCTGGGACTGAAAAGAGTCGCGCTTGTTGAGAGTCTTTGTCTGGTTTCTGAGTATTGTTCATAATAATACTGCAGAGGAGAGCTCCTCTGCACAAAGGGGCTAAAGGGGCAAAGAGTTGTTACAACTGCTCCCCTGTTTACTTGGTTGCCTTCATAGCAGCGTGTCAGAGCAGCAACAGCTCCGCGTGAGCGTTGAGGGATCTGGTGAGTACCAAAAGAGCAACTTGTGTAAAGAGGTAGTGGAGCAATGACCAAAGCAATTGCTGAGGAGATGCTGTAACTCTTAGTAAAGAATCTCCACGTGTAGGACAGTGTGACCCTGAGCAAGCAACCTCCCAGTTTCACCTTCCAGAGCAGAACCAGCTGCTCCACCTGGAGAAAGAAGAAAATGCATCATTATTTAAGCAGCTATTCCAGAGATACCTTAATATCACTGCCTCCTGCTCTTCACTGCCACGCTGGGAGGGGGTCAGTACTCGCTGGGTTCGATAAGGAACTGAAGGAAAGGTAACACCTCAGATTTGGCTTTTAGAAGATGTCTGACTGTGCTTGTGGTGGATTTTCCATTTTTTTACCTCAGGTGTATCACTGATCAATTTTGAGGAAAATCCTGTGAAGCTGCAGTAACTTTGTGTATCCTGGGAGACGGGAATGAGCAGGAGCTAGTAAAGCACAGTACAGGGGACAGTTCTTTCCTCCTTGGAATGACGCATAAATACATGAGGGTTTTAAACTTGCTTTTGTAACACAGATGAGAGCGGCAGGAACAAAAATATATTTAAATATATACTTATAGATTTCATAACTATATTTGAAAGGTGTTAAAGAAGAGCAAAGTTATGGGAGAAAATGATTCTGAGAAAGAAAGAGAAATTAAATAAGTAGTTCAAAGGAAGAGGAGAACTATGAGGTGGAAGAAACTTGCCCACTCAATTGTGCATTACACAGCGAGGCATCGAGTGCTGTGTTTTTAGTCTAACACGTGTATGTTTGACTGCGGTATTTTTGCCCCCACTTCCTCCTAAGTTAAAAGCTGCAAAGAAATGGTTCTGGTTAGGCTACAAGGATGGAGGGATGGGTGGTGTCTCCAGAGGACCGGCATTTTTCACTTACTGGGAAGGTTTGAGAACTCTCCTTGCAGCTCTGTTGGCCCTGGTACCTCTCTCTGGTTGATATTTTGAATTTTCAAGTCGCATACTGAGTTATGCCAAGTGACAGAAGGGAAAGTGTCTGTGTGGAGCAGAGTCACGATCCCACGAGGAATTGGCTTCCTTAGCATATCAGCGTTTTCAGGCACTAGTGACCCTCTGAGTGAGACATGGGAAGAAGAATGATGAGCCAGATTTTCAGAGAGGCACGCGCAGTGAAACACATGTGAATGTGCCTTATTTATGGTTGCAAAGAGTTATTTGTATTTCTCTCCTGAACCATTTGCGGCTACTGTAACCTTTAAAAGCCACACAGGTTGCTGCCCTCTTCAAGGGCTTGATTAGCTTGACCTTGCTTTCATCCTTCATAGCAGTGACGTAGCCCCTGATGGGGTAGAGCAGATTTGGGCCAGCTGTAAGGCATGCCCAGCAGTTACAAGAGCTAGATGTAGGATATACAGACAATGCAGGATCTATAACTATGGAGCAAGAAGGCTGAGCGTGTTCACTGAAGGCTTCTCGGTTTAGGCTGTGATGACAATCAGCATTTTCATACGAAGCTTCTCTCCCACTTAAAATTTGCAAGGCTGTAGACATGGCCCATTGCTTCTTAATACAGCTGTGGTGGGTTAAAACCAGCTCAGCCAGACCCACTACAACAGCAAACATCAGTAGAAATTAGATATGCTCCCATGACTTGGCTTGCACTTGAATCCAACTTTCTGGGGGAGGAATAACTGATTTTGATGCCTCATTTGACCACTGATATAATTCATGATGTTTTTACTCAAGGATACTTGTGCCAGAACCATAATTTTTCGTACAGGTGGGAAAGTTAGTCTGGTTTTCATAGGTTTATACCATTGTCCAGCTTCCCAGAGGAGAAGGGAGGTCTACATGCATAAACATGTGTCTTACTGTAGCGGGCAGAGTGGTTCGTGGATGCTTTTGTTGAATTTGAAAAACTCAGTGGAAAAGCTGAAGAAGCACAGCTGCGGTGAAAAATTGCAAAAAAAAAAAGGGCAAGAAGTAGGTACAAATTTGTGGTTCTTAGTTTATACCTGCAAGGGGGGTCAGTACAAGCACTCCTAAAATCTTTCATCTGGATTAAAGAACCAAAAGAAGAATGGGAATATTGCAATTAGCAAAATACACTAAATTATTGGCAGCCTTCAATGAATGCAGGTAGGCCACCTGATGTCAGTGCCCATCTTTCTGTGACCAGGACACATGATAAGATAAAGCAAGAGGAAACACCTCGCTATGTAATGGAAGATGCTGATGAGCTGGTTTTTTTCTGTAATATTGATTTTTCTGAACAGAACCATTTGCAGAAAAGCCATCATCTCAAGAAACTCTTTGGCTGTGTACACCAGTCAATGACACTTAGTCCCATTAGTGGAAAAATGGACATAACCACGTAGGGAGTCTCTCTTCAAGGGAACAGAAGAAGCTGTTGGAACACGGGCTGAACAGTCTTATCTCTTACTCAAACTAGTTAGAGATTTTGACCAACAATGTACTCTGACCACAGAAAAACTACTCCAAGATGATGTTCCCATCATGGGGGCTTATACAAGAAATATCATCATTGTGACCAGAACAGTGGTGAGAGACCTGTAAAGTCTCTGGTTTCACAGTTCTTGCCTCCTGGGTTGCTCTGAAATGACAAAGTAGTGAATTGAAGGGCAAGGTGACTAACGATAAAGTGATAGAGTGCAATGAACATGGTACAAAACACCTTAAAATGCAATGAAATTGGGCTTAATAGTCTGTTAAAAAAACAATGAATTGTGAAGGAAATTGGAAACGTAAATAACTTTGACTTAGGAAATTATAAAGATTTGATGGGTTTTGGAGTGTGAGCAGTCTACTGGATCCTTAATGAAAATATGCATTTGAGACCCACTAGGAGCTTTCTACATACGTATGACAGAGGAAAATATCCCATGATACATGCCTGCTGTGTATTAGGTTTTTGTGAATCAGAGAGATTCTGGCTGATGAAGGTATGCAAGGATTGCTCATGCTAGACCAGCTTGTACTCAGCCATTTTGGTAAATAGTGTATTTGGAGGAGAAACATCAGAAATTTCTTAATTCTTCAGAATTATTTCCTAAACAAATGGCGTAATTTTTAGGTCTCTGAATGCAATAGAATCACACAATAGTAGGGGTTGGAAGGGACCTCTGGAGATCATCTATTCCAACCCTCTGGCCAAAGCGGGGTCACCTAGAGCAGGCTGCAGAGAATCACATCCAGGCAGGTTTTGAGTATCTCCAGAGGAGATTCCACAGCCTCTCTGGGCAGCCTGTTCCAGGGCTCTGTCACTCTCACAGTAAACTTTTTCTTGATGTTGAGCTGGAACTTCCTGTGTTGCAGTTTGTGTCTACTGCCCCTTGTCCTATCACTGGGCACCACTGAAAAGAGGCTGACCCCATCCTCTTGACACCCACCCTTCAGATATTTATCTGAACACTGAGAAGTTCCCGTCACAGCCTTCTCTTCTCCAGGCTAAGCAGCCCCAGATCTCTCAGCCTTTCCTCCTAAGCGGGATGTTCCAGTCCCTTAATCATCCTCCTACCCTCCATTGGACTCTCTCCAGTATTCCCTGTCACCCTTGAACTGGGAAGCCCAAACTGGACGTGGTACTCCAGATGTAGCCTCACAGATATGTAGCCTATTGAAGATCATCCCTGCAAAAAAGTTATTACAAAAGCTCTAGAATAATGCAAGGTGATCTTCAAAAGCTTTCTTCTTTGATGCTTAATACTCTAACATGCAGTGGAAAATGGGCACAAGGAGCTGAGACCAAACCTGTTATTCAATGGAGAAAAGTTTTAACAGGAAAAGATGAAGCCCACTCCCAAACTGCCTTTCCCCGAGGACAAAGCATCCTCAACATTGTTCTTAAGACTTAACAGAGACTACTGGCCTAGACTTGCAGCCAAAGTAGCTCCCTTGTTGCTTCTTTTGCATCTTTTTAGGAAAAAAAAAATGAGATGGGAATGGGTCCCTGAACATATATACAGAGCGAAGCCTCAAGCTGCTGTTGCTGCTAATTCACTGGGGCATTGAAGTGCCCTTGATTCCAGAGGCGGGGTTAAGCACAGACAAGATCAGCGTGCGGCTGCTGCAGGGACGTCAGACTACAACATACGCCTGTGGCATGTGTCTCCTGAGTGTTAGCCGAGGTACAGAAAGCGCACACCATCTCCTGCAGATCCTGCCAGTATCCTGAGCCGGGACTGGCTCTGAGCCTTACAGTGAAACCCAGTCATTCTAAGAAATAACCCTGATCTTCGAAAAATACTAATTCTGAGGGAAGAAAACAAGCACACAAAGATTCTATCAGACGGAAGGATTACACAAAGGGCATTTAGGCTTGATGACTTACACATGGAAACTGTTATCGGTCCTCCTACAACTCTGGATGGATCAGCAATATAAGGTATGCCCCACTGCACATCCATTCCAAAAAGCAAGAGGGTCTCAGCTACGAAGAGCCGCCGCGTAGGGCTGATTTGGGCTAAACCGCTTTGTGGGTAGATCAGTGTTCCCACCTGCAAGAAGAATACTGGGTTTGGATTCCAGAAATAAGTCTGTTGCATGGGAAATGTGAGCCATCCCATCCAGCAGTTTGTAAAAGCAGCAGCCATCTGTTGGGGTTTATAGAAGGCTGAGAAACACAGGATGTTTACTTTTATTTCGATGTGCAGTGGATGTGCCTTGTGTGAGCAGACTTGCTACAACGCTAATAAAACAACTGGGACATTAAGCTCAAGAGAAAAGCTTGTTTTATGTAGCACAATTGAACTTGGGCATGATAGAAAGCATTATAATGTACATGCACACGTGCATATACGTAATTATTTAAGTAAAGGTCAGCAGAAAACAGGCCAGGCAGAAATTTGGATAAAATATGGCACTAACTTTGAGACTAAACTGACTGTGTTCCATGTCGCTTTATGGAAACTACTCCCAAAAGAAATAAACTACAAAAGGTAAGATAAGGAAATGTCCAGTTTTAAAATAAACCCACGTGGCAAAATTATGATCTGAGATTAGTCCAGATAAAGTCTCCAAAAGGGGATTTGGCTTTACTGACAAAACGGAATCATGGGTGCATAGGGCATGAATCCAAGACCTCTAAAGATGAGATGGGGCACTCCCGTATCACTGACGGTGATCACCAAGGCCACGTAAGGCACTTGAGATGGAACTGGGCTCGGGTGTCTTCAGCTACAGGAAAAAGTCACCCACCATGTGATTAACTTCATGCTGCTGCAAATGTTCACCACCAAAGGAGAAAAATTCCCATGGGAGTTCAGAGGATGCAAGCGGAATTCTGCAAACGCTCCGAGAACAAATCCAAGAAGTAACCCAAGATGCAGATGGAGACGCTGGCAAACAGCATTAGCAACAGCTAAGGTTGTTTTTGCCAACAAAGGAAAAAGTTAGGTATACTAAATCAAATAAAATTAAACATGTAGCAGCAATAGATGCCCTACTTTTTTTCTGCAAATGTCTTTTAATATTTTTTTTCCCCAGGAGGCAATGAGGATTTTTGTAAATCTCCGTTGAAAGCAGACTACACCCTACTTGTATTTCCACCTAACAGCTTCAATAAGCAGATAACTCTTCAGATGGCAAACATTTTTGCTACTAAAACAAAGAATTCTGCCTACATGGTATTCTGGTCGAAATACCCTGCAGATGATCGCCGGCAGGACCAACACTAGATGGTCATTTTCTTGAAGAAACGACTTGAATGGGAGGACAGGCAGCAGTGCCGCGTGAAAGCTGCGGCGGGTGTATTTGTTGTAATTCTGTCCGTTTGTTAGAAGCAAAGCCGAGAATTGTAGTGGGGAACAGGAGGCAAGTTAAATTGCTTGCACTTATGTATCAAAACAGTTCACCGAGTGCAACGCGACCAGGAATTATGAAAAACATCCCCACAGTATATTGACTGTTGTAGATCAGAATGGTAGCGCGTCCCTTCCTGTAACATCTCGAAAAATAGCTGGATGACACTGGGAAGAGGCCTGATGTAGATTTCAGTGGGTGTGGGATTACAATTGATGCAATTAGAACAGTTTCAATGTTAAGGAATGAAATTCTGGATCGAAAATAGTGTGCTTCGGAAGAAAGCTTGGTAACTCAGAAAGGATGTTTTATGTAGAAGATGGAGAAAATTTATTTTCTTCTTTTCCAGGATGTGACTTATGTAATATTTTAAGATCCTAAATGAAGCTGCAGTGAATTTTGAAGACAGGAACCAAAGATCATAATATGAATTGGACCTAGGTATAAATCAGTGAAAAGAAAAAAACCCCATTTAAAAACTGTACTGAAGCAGGCACTGAGCAGCATTGCCCAGGAGTATCTCACACTGAAGCTACAAGATGTTGATAAAATTTCGAGAATCAAGCTCTACAAGCATTACAGGACTAAAAAAATTTTCTCAACATCCCGTCATTAAAATGCTGTAACTGCAAGACATTGGAATTATTTTAAAACAAATTTGCAGGGAAGAGCTTGTTTGAAGGGCTCTTGTTAAGCCGCTGTGTACTAAAAGCTTTCAGTATTAGAATGTCATTGTCTGGTGTATTTTTGATGGACTGAACACATGAAGTACAGACGTACACCTATAGAACTGCAGTTAGAGATGAATCTGCTCAGAGGCAGAAAGACACAAACTAGAACTAAACATGACTCAGAAGTGCACAGCTCCGTTAAATATTATTTATTCAAGCTGAGCGAACAGTCTGTGTGATCTGATTATTTTTTATCTGTATTTGAGCTGAAATGGCTTAAGTGAGAGCCACAGTTTCTTTGGATGTACTAAATATAGCTTCAGATGAATTTTCCAGAGGTGTCTGCTGGTGCCGCTTGGTGCCTGAGCAAATCATGGTTTGGACTCCTCCTTGCATCTTCTTAAAAAGGAAAATCTCAACTCCATTTTTAATCTTCTCTCATTCAAGTCTTGGCTGTTGATTCTTGCTATGAATTCTTCCAAGACCCACTTGACGCTGGGGAATGTTGAAAATTCTCCAAGTGTGGGGACTGGACAGCATGTCAAAGAAGCCACTCAACAATGGTAATATGCCAAATCTTTTCATAATATATCACAGATTTTACATTGGCTCAAATTCTTCTGTATTTACTGAGTTATCTTACCCTAAATCTGGTGTCTAGACTTCTCTATAGAACAGATTTTTACAGCTGATAGCGGTGCATTTTCATTTAGTGGCAAATAAGCTTCTAAACTCATTGATGTGTTGCACATCTAATGTATGTCGCAATTACAGTGGCTTGTTAAAGTACAAGGACAATTTAATCTCAGTGCCCTTGGGCACCTGGTTTTTGAAATTTTCTTTTATTTGAACCTGTTCATACCTTTTGTCTCTGTAATAGGACCTGAAAGCTTGTAATATTCCAGCCTGCGAGACAACACAACAACAAGTAATATGAACTAGTTTTGAAAAAGAAATCACTCATTCACCCATCTCCATTCCATCAAAGATCTTGACAGACCTCTATCAAATTCAGCCTGAAGTTTTTTTTCTCCTGAGCTCAAGTGTATTAAATCCTCTCCTTTTGCAGGAATTGTACCAAGCCCTCTTATTTCTTGGCTTTCTCTATGTTCTCTTTTCTAAATACAAATTACAAGGAGTTAAGATAAGGAAGGATGCAGGCAGGATTTGTACAACGGTACAATGATGTACAATGATTCACTGCTCCTTTCCTAACCTTGGCATTCTTGCCTCTTTTTGCCATCAAGTACTGGAGAAGCTTTAATATCCTTCCTTCTCTGTTTCCTAAAAATCAGTTCTGTCAATGCGCTCCTTTGAAGTGGGATGTTCCCATCTCTGCAGCTAAGTTTTTAAACTTCCAGCACTTGCACAGAAGAACACCATTTTGTTCTTGTTCCAGTTAGCTATTTTTGTGTGGTCTGCTTAGTCAGGAGATTGTTTAGGTTGTTCTTTGCTATTTTATGTCTACATCTAATCAATTTCTGTCTTTTTCTAGGATTTATAGTTTTTAAAATGTGAAGTCCTTTCTTACTAGTCATTGCCCCCTGCTACAAGAAGGACATTGAGGTGCTGAAGCGTGTCCAAAGAAGTGCAATGAAGCTGGTGAAAGGTCTAGAGCACAAGTCTTGAGAACAGCTGAGGGAACTGCGGTTGTTTAGCCTGGAGAAAAGGAGGCTCAGGGGAGATCTGCTCGCTCTCTACAACTACCTGAAAGGAGGTTGTAGCAAGGTGGAGGTCAGTTGCTTCTCCCAGGTAACAAGTGATAGGACAAGAGGCACTGGCCTCAAGTTGTGCCAGGGGAGGTTTCATTTGGAGATTAGGAAAAACTTGTTCCCTGAAAGGGTTGTCAAGCCCTGGACCAGGCTGCCCAGGGAAGTGGTGGAGTCACCATCCCTGGAGGTATTTAAAAGACGTGTAGATGTGGTGCCGAGTAACACTAAGTGGTGGCCTTGGCAGTGTTGGATTAATGGTCGGACTCAATGATCTTAGTCTTTTCCAATCTAAACGACTCTGATTCACAGGGTAATTCCTGTACACAGTCAGGAAGGAACTACAAGCCTCCTCATTCACTTAACTTTCTCAGTGCTGAAATTATCTTATTTGTTTAACCCTGACAATGGATCTGGGAAGATTTTAGAAAACACTGAGGACCTCTCTGTGTCTCGGCAGGCAGGGAGCAGACAGCAGCGCTGCCTGGCCTGCACCCACACCGCTGACAGCCACCCCTGCGCGCGGTGGATGCAGAGGGGGCTGCTTTGCTGTCCTCGGCGTGAGGACACCCTGCTCACGCAGCAGACTCCCAGGAGGATTTCTGCTTGGACCCGTGACTAACACGCAGCTACTTCTTTCCAAGCAGCTTTGTACTGACGTCTCCTAAGGAGTTGTTCCAGGGCTCTGTGGAAGTGCCCTCGGCACCTGTACAGCCCTTCCTCTGCCCAGCTTCCTACCACAAGCTTTGGAACACGGCAGGACTTATATTTTAAATGTATTTAAGTGATGTAAGACTCCCTCTGATGTTAAGCACTCCCTCCAATGCTGCGCTGAGCTACAGACTATGGACACTTTCATTTGCCTTAATTTGAAAACTTTAAACTTAGAAGTGTCTAACAGGCTAAAGCTGCACCATGAGATAAGGACGAAGCAAGTTGAAAAAAAAAACCAACACAAATACTTTCTTGTTCTTTTATAACAGAAAGAACAAGATATCTTTATCTCGGACTATTCTGTCCTCAGGGTCTCTGTACTTGGGTAAAATCTTGTGTTTTATCATCTGCTGCTATAACCATGAGAGATGTCCCATCCTGGGAGGGAGCTGGAAGGTGCTTCGCTGGAGACAGGGAAAGTGCTGAGAGCTGCAGTTCATAAACTGCTGCTGGACACCTTAACCACACACTGGTGTTTCACTCGTTTTATTTGCTCCTTTTGGGGTGTGACGATGTAGGAAGCTGGGCCACAGCAGAAGCTGCTCATCTGAAGAGGACGGCTTTATACTGGGAGATCACAACATTGGCTTCCAACACATTACATGCAGGGAAAACCAAAACGAGGAGACTCGATCACAAAGCGAAGAAACAGAAGCAGATCTTGTTTCGCTTGCGATTCAGACACACCGCAGTGGCACAGGGACCATGTCACACACAGGCAGGCGATGTTTCCAGGCGTCGTTTCAGGCGCCAGCAGCAGCCCCATGGGCACTGCCCCAGGAGAGAAGGGAGGCGGGGAGAGCTGGCAGTTGGGGAGTGACAGTTGGAGAGGGGAGGTTGGCCAAGTAACACGCCGCAAAGCCCGAAGAAGGCAGAGGTGAACAGGCAGCGAAGGAGCGTTAACAAAAAAATCCAGAAAAGGAGGCTTAAAGGAGCGCCTGGGGCCTGAAGGCAAGTTAAGATGCCGGGGGAGGGGAACAAAATCAGAACAAAAACGTGAATTGGGGAAGAAGTGAAAGCCGTGTTGTGCTGGGAGGAGGCAGCTCGCCAGCTGCCGAGGCGAGCAAGCTCCTACTTATCTTGCCGTGTTGACTACAGAAACAGACTTCAAATGACGCAGTGTCTATAAACAGAGAGGAAGAGTTAGTTCCCATTCTGGTAGCTGTCTATGACCCTAGAATCCTTACCCCACACAAGCGTCAGGAATGCAGCTCCCGAGGGCACGGCCGGCGTTATCGCACAGCTGATACACGGAGGAGCGCTAGGCAAGAAGTAATACGCGCTTCTGATTACACGAACTTGGTGAGGCGATTACAATTGCTGCCCCAAAGGTGGACCTACTGTTCCTCCCCCAAATGTAAAACATACAAAGCAGAAGTCAACTGTGGGGTAAATAGGCTAAAAAGAATGTTATTTTCATTCCACATGAGTTTGATTCAAAGGTAAACAAACCCCCTCAGATTGTGCTGATTCAATCAGGTTGATGGAGCAGGACAGTTCCTCTGATGCAGTGTTCCACCGTGTTCATTTTTGTTAAGAGATGTATCAGAAAAGCCTTGTTCGCATGCTGATTTGCCTCTTCAAACACCACTGCTGCTTCCTCCGTAACTCTTTCCCTTGCTGGTCTTTTTTCCTGCTGGTCTGAATAATTAGTTCTCTGGGGAGATCAAGTCTTTTCTTGCTTACTATTATTGGAATATGGAATATCTGAACTAATCCCACGGCACCCCTGATAAAGCTCCTTCTGACATATAGGAGGTCCTTTATGGAGCATTATGTGACCCTGACTGTAGACAAATACATGTCAGATGTGCTACGTGAAACATTTACAAGCTCCATCTAGATCCATTTATGTTTATCACTCAGTGGAGCTGGACTTCCACAGTGGTATCTGTGTAGCAATCCTGTTTGATAAGCTGCTACGTAAAGAGCACAATGCCGGTAGGGATGTGAGCTCCATATCCCTGCCTGGGTGGCCATAACAGATGGTCTGTAGTGGAACTTCAGTCACACAAAAAAACCCGTGAGGTGGCACAAATCTGAGTCACTGGTACAAAAATCTCTGATTTGGAGGACTCTTGACTGTTGTTCTGACTGTTTGGGTGCTTAAAAGGGCAGTGCCTAACTGGTGACAAGCTGGCCCTGAGAGCTCCTTTCTAAGCTATTTTTAAAAATCTCTTTTGTAGGACAATAAGGCAGTATCACTTTTAAAAGGGACAGGCTTGGCTTGTGCCTTTGGGAGCAGTGGAGAAACACTGATCAAAAGAACTTCTTATTGCTTGTAGACCGTCAGGAAGGGCTGCAAGGATTGAATGTGTGCGTATTTTTCTATATATGCCTACATACATGTATGTGAGATGTTGGTCATGTGAGCTTTATCTGATGAAAGTTCATTTTTATTCTTGCAAATTGATATTATAGATTTATACAAATACACATATAAATATATAGACACACTCGTCTATATAAAGCACCTGTGGCACTTACAGTACTTTTGTTCTCCATCTCTACTTGGGATTCAAGTAGTCATTTTTCAAGTCATTTTTTCAAAATATGAGCCTGTATTTTGTAAGAATTGCTTAACAGAGAATAGGAGGAGGACAAGTAACAGCATCCCTTTGAAATACTAGCAGGCTTACATTCATATCTTATGTTGTGGTCTTAAATCTCCTCACAGATGGAGATTTTATGGACCACAGTAGAAAAAAGAAAGCAACCTGGAAATAAAAGGGAAGCCAACTCCAGAAACTCAGCTGGCCAAGTCATAAAGAAAAGGTAAGCTTTCTGTTTATTCACAGGCAAAGCCTGTATTTTTCTTGAATTGTTACCATACAAACATCACCTGATATAAAACACGTCATAAAAACGCTTTGCACAATCAAAATGGACAAAACATACCACATGATGCATTTTTCATGTCAGAAAAACTAGCTGAACGCATTATTTCCCAGCTTGCTCAGCCCTGCTGAAAGACTCACTTCTATAGCTATTATGCAAAGAGAAGGAAAAGTAAAAACCTTGGCGTGAACCTGGGCAGCAGTCTTGATTTTTATCCCTTCCATGGCAGTTATTTTAATAAATACCCACATCAACACGCTTCAGTTTTCGATTTTTAGTGTTTTACAAAGATGGATTTCGTTTCATACTGGGAAGACCCAAGTACAATCATGTAAAATGACACGCTCAACTTCACCTAAAAAGCCAGTCTGGCCATCAGACTGTGCTAGAACGTCCCTTCAGCAGAGCACGCTATCAATAACTGTACGAGCTGCTGATGGCACCGTTCGGAGCAAAAGCAGCACACAGGGCAGTGGATAAACCTGAGAATTAAAAGTATGTCTCTGACAAATGCCATTAACAGAATTAAGTAAATGTAACAAAGCAAAACATACATGTCTGCCCCTCATTGATGGGAGCAACAGGAAGTTAGACTTTTTTTTCCAAACTTGACCTTATATTGGTATAAGCCCCCTTGACCTACATTCTTTGTTATCAGCCCTTGCTTGCATTCAGAGGATTTTAGCTGGTTTGGTTTAATTGAATTTAAAGTTTTAAATATTTATAAGTATGTACAAATCTCTAAGTTTAGATTTACACAACCGTTCTGTAACCATAGCGCTGTTCAGTGTTAGTCAAGTTTTGGTTTTTAAATACAATTCTTCTGAGAAATGCAATTGATTTACAAAAGTCGACAAATCCTATAGGTTTCTAACTTAAACCCACGGGGAATTATGTTTTAAAAGATGGCTTGACTGCTTGATTGTCCATCTGCCAAACAATAAAAACGAAGGGATAGCATTAGGGCTGCTGCAGTAAATAATTTCTCAAGTAGCATTACTGTCTACTTGAGGGAGAAATAACCGGCTTGGTAGGTCAGCAGAAATGAATGCAGGGGTACAACAGGTCAGCAAAATTGTGAATAGATCATACAGACTCAGAAGCATTGGTACTGACATGTGCAAAGAGGAAAGTGGTCTGTGACAGGCGTGAGAGTAGATGCTGGTGTTGTTGAGGCCTTATCTGTAGCACTATGTCCAGTCTTGGGTGCTGCAGTTCAAAAAAATGTGAATGACTTTGAGACAACACAGCGAGATGGAATAAGCATCCTGAGAGGTGTAAAAACTGTGACATACAAGGCAGGACAGAGATGAAGTGAAATTGCTTAGTCTACAGGTAAAAAAAATCAGGGGAGATTGCCAGAGTCTGACCTCCTCTGTTATGCCAGCGTGGGTACCCACTTACCTGGAGGGCAAGCTGAGTGGTACAAAACCCAGGCATCCCTTACAGGATTAGTAACGATCAGAGGGTTCAGGCACTCCCTTTGTGCGCAAACGGGGGACATGACTGACCCGTCCAAGCCAGCAGCTCCCCAACTGTCCTTGAGCTCATTTCCTAGAAAAATGCCTGTACCTCTGAAGGGCTTGATCCTACCAACACAAGAGGGATGCTGCTCATGACAGAATCTTTTTTTCTGCCATAAATATAATGCACAGTATTTTCAAACATAGTAGTCATATTAACAGTATTAGTTACATTTTGAGAAAAAAAACCAGACAAAACCCCAAACAACCAAAACACCCTACCAAACGCCAAGCCATCAGGTAAATAAATTTAAATTTATGATAAGATTTATTACACTTAACAATTCTACCTACAAGCACTTGTTGTGCTGGCACCTGTACATATAAATACACTTAAAACCGGAAAAAGCACAGCATGGTCCAGACAGGCCAGAGGAACCCGAAGGCTGCAGAAACCCTGTGGCCGAGGCGTAAGTCGCTGCTTCCCGGCTCTCATGAGGGAGCCAAATCAGGAGGTCGGGCCCTGCCCGAAGCGGCTCGGTCCCTCCGGGGCCTCTCGCACGGCCAGGCCGGCCGCAGGGCCCCACGGCGGGCCGGGGGAGGCCAATCCCGCCCGCGGCCCTCCCCGGGAAGGGGGCTCTGGGCTACCCGTGAGGGCCCGGAGCGGCAGGGCAGGGGCCGCACCTCAGCCCCGGCGGGGTTTTTACCTCAGCCCCGGCGGGGTTTTTATCTCAGCCGACGGGCCTCGCTCTGGCGGCGGCCGGCGCTCGTCCGCCTCGCCCCCGGAGGGACGAGAAGGGCGATGGCGATGATGATGCTGCTGATGACGACGACAAGCCGCTTCTCGTCGCCCCGGCAGGCACCGCCCCCTCCGCTGCCGCTGCCGCCGCCACCTGCTCCTCCTCCGGCCGCGCTCCCCTTTCCCGGCTGTCCCGGCGGCGGCGGCGGGCGCCAATGAGGCGGCGCGTCCCGGCGGCAGGCTCCAGTGGGCGGGCACGGGGGGCGGGCCGCGGCCGGGGGGGGGGCGGTGGCAGCAGGCTCGGTTGTGAGTGAGTGAGTGAGTGTGTGTGAGTGAGTGCCATGGCCGGAGCCCGCTGAGAGTGACAATAGGAGCGAGCCGGAGCGCGACCCCGACGCCCACCGGGATCTCCGCTCTCACCTGAGCCAGCCGCCGGCGGAAGAGGCCTCCGGCCTTCCCTGCCCTCGCAGCACCGCCCGCCCGGCCTGGCCCCCCCCCTCCCCGGCCGCCCGCACCGCGCCCGCCGCTCCCCCTCCTCGGCTCGGCTCGGCTCGGCCCGCACTCGGCTCCCCTCGCGTCCCCCCCCGCCTCCTCAGGGCCCCTCCGCAGGGCTCCGCCGGGAATGTGAGTGAGGCAGCAGCCATCGCAGGCAGGGGGCCGCGCCGAGTGCATGGGACTGAGCGGAGCCCGAGCAGCCGCCCGCTCCTGAACCCGCCGCCAACGCCGCC
>JAVSBS010002540.1:0-27483 GCA_033124195.1 Coracias cyanogaster | reverse complement strand
TATTATTATTAATTGGTTCATGTCTCATACCACTTTCTGTCCCCAAGACAGTCCAATTGCATGCAAGGGACAGTGTCTTTTAGCAGGAGCAGGACTGTCCCCTGCTCCTGGTTACTCCTACCAGAATGTTTGGCCAGGACCACAGCAACAAGCCACTTCAGCCCCTGACCTTCTCCATCCCTTCCTTCCAAGGGACTTTGCTTTATAGCTCCAAGCAGACCCCAAAGCTGGGTCTGTTCTCTCTGACAGGCAGAAGTCCTCACACGCTCTGATCTTCTAGCCCAAGCTGCTCACAGCAGACCACCAACAACCCCCTGCCAGTGCTGGTTAGGCCCCTGAGCCCATGCTTATTCCACCGAAGGTCACACTGCTCTAGACCGATCAAGGAGAAGCAGAGAGAGGCAGTTCCAGAAGCAACAATCTCAGGAGACAATTAAATGAGGATATGACTTACCATCCACCTCCAAAACCACCCATAGCCTTTGTCAAGATCACACCCAGGCAGCCAGTCCAGCCAGATTTGATTCAATTCCACCTTCTCAGGAGTTCTCCCTTTCTGCCCTGCAACATGCCTCCTCCTAGAGCAGGGCACAGCGAGGATGCTCCTCAGGGACAAACCCGCACTTGCTACTGCCTCCCTGGGATGCATCCACCAAATGGAGACAGCAAAGGGCCCTGCAAGCTGGGGTGCTCAAGGACCAAGGCGTGGTACCTCTCTACGGGTCCCTGCAGCAGCATCTGCTAATTGTGAACCCCTGGAGACAGGGAACATCAACTGCTACCACGGTTCTGGCCTTGGGGCCACCAAGAGCAGCTGTGGGCCACCAGCATCTTCTTGGGGCCATCTGCAGAGCTTGTGCTGGTAGCTGCTCCTGAGACAACTCATTCATCTTCATTTTCTCAGCTAATATAGGTGCTGACCAAGCCTCAGGCCATGGCCAAATGAATTAGCCTTTGTCTGATGGTTGGTACCTCCTAAAACAAGCACAACTAGCTTGGTAATTACTGCGCTTCTGGCTCCAGCCTCCATTCTGCCCAGGGAAGAGGTGTGAGGTTCTTGCCAGGATGTGACTCCAGTTATCCTGAGAGGGTCAGGCTGAGGGAGAACCTGGCCCAAACCCTCCTGCAGTGCCACAGGGGCTGCAGCAAGCTGACCCAGGAAGCCTCACTCACACAAAACCCCCGGCCTGAGTTTGGAAGCCAGCTGGGGAGGTGGATAGATTGCATTAGCAAGACAGAAAATCAGAGGATGACACAGCTCCAGGGCTTCTGGGGAGATGCCTCACTGCAGTCAGGCCCTGAGAAAACCTTGGTGTTCAGAGAGCCCCCAAATCTCTCTTTGAGATGAGAGCTCAGCTCCACTGAGGCAGAAGCTCCCTATGGCAGGGGAGGATCTCCCCACATCCACAGAGGGAAGCCTCAGCCTTTGCAGAAGCCCTCTTCTCCTCAGGTCCTGCTGCCCTGCCCAACAGCACTGGGCCACCACCCTCCTCAGCAGCTGTTTGCTAACATGGGGTTTGGCCCCCATAAACGGCACAGTTGGGTGCCAGCACCGTGTCGTGTCCACACAGGACACACATCATCCTAGGCTGGCAGTGGTGGTGGTCCCTAGAGATAGGGCCAGCATTTCCTTCTCCCTGCAGGTTCCCTCCTCCTCAGAACAAACCCCCTTGCAATTTCCTCAGCCTCTAGCCCTGGCTAGGGACAGGGATTCCTGCAGAATCACTCCACTAACTATGAAATGCAAAAATTGCTGAGGAAGGTGGAAAATAAACCTGAGTCAGCAGCTGCAGGTGAAGGGAGGGATGAGTGCACTCTCAGCAGGAGCATCCCCTCCCAGAGGACACCTTGCTCCTAGGGAAGCATCCTGGTCCCATCACACATCTCGCTCCCCAGAACTTAAGGAATCTCTTCAGAGGAGACATGGCTGTCAGATCCTTTTGGTGCTGCCTCAGACATGCCTGAAAGAGGCAATCTCAGCTATTCGATCTGCAGAGACCCAGCCTGGACTACAGCAGTCACCAGCAAACCCAGTCCTCATCCACCCTCACCACCTGAGCAGCACCAAACTGAGCATCCTTCTCCAGAGATCCCAGGTCCCAGTGCAGTGTCATACCAGCCACACACAACCAGCAAGTCCTGGGATCTCAGATCCAGGCTGGTATCTGCTTCACTACCAAGCAGGTCTTGCTCCATCCAAGCAAAGAGGCTGCGTTTCTCCTCCCTACTCCTACCCGCCCAAGAGGGTCTTTGCACCTTCCTGCTCACAGCTCTGAGCACATCTTCAGGCACTGCACGTCCCAGGGGCTGCACAGATACTTCTGGGCTGGAGCACAAAGCCCACAGAAGACAAGGACAACAGGTGGGGCAGCACATCTTGGCATCAGCTTCCAGCAAGCCCCGACTTTCTGGCTGCTTCACAAAGAGGAATGGTTCTTGGGGTGGCTTAGGAGACATGAAGCACTCTTCCCTCACCTTCCCCCAGGGCCAGCAGGACAGCTTAGAGAGAGGAGAGGAGTCGCACTTACTTGCTAGGCTTGACAGGGGAACCTCTGTTGGGGGAACTTCTGCTCGGGGAACCTTTGCCCACCCCCTTGAACATGTTGGCGGGATCCCAGCTGGTCTCCTGGAGTCTGCAAAGTCGTTGTGGGTGCTGGCTCTCTGCTCTGGTCTGTCGGGATGGAATGACAAGACTCAGCGAGGGAAGGTCGGCGGCAAGCTAAAGAGCAGTTTCTGGGAGGCTCCTCCCCAAGCGCGGGTGAGCAGCAGCAGAGATGGAGGCAGAAATGAAAAAAATGACTCGAAAAACCAGTTTGGGGTGGAAAGAGCAGAGCCCCAGAAGGAGAACGGGAGACCTCGCCCTGGCTTGGAGAGTGTTTTGGCACACACAGCCACAACCACGCAGAGTGGCAGAGAGCACGGCCTCTGCGGGGAGGAAATGTCTGCGAATGTGACTTCGAGGGAGCGTGCTGTGAATACTGAAACACGTTCTAAGGCATCTTCTTACTATTTAAAATGCTAGAGGAGCAGCAGAAGCCCTATGGACAAAGCCAACCAAGACCTTGCCAAGGCGACAGCAGCAGTTTGGGAACCACCACTTCACAGAACATGATGTTATTTTGCAGTTCAGTGAACTTTTGGCCCAGGGTCAGCACAAGGTGGCCCCGGATCCCAGCAAAACACTGAGGGCTCCTGGCCAGCAGCTCCAGCACAGCATCACAGGAGCCTCAGCCAGCAGGATTCAGGCTCTGGGACAAACCTGGGTTCCAAAGCCCCAGAGACCTGTCTGAGGCTCTACCTAGACACTCTGTCCACACAAGACCTTAGAGCAGGCTTTGCCTCTGGGCAGCTCTTTCCCCTGTGGAGCAAAGGTTCAGAGTCCCGACTGGTTTCCAGGACAGCCCAACAGATCCCTGGCATCTCTGTGGCTCCTGAGGATGCCCACCCAGGCTGAGCTGCACAGTGGGGCTGCCCAGCCCCACTGCTCTCCTAAACCACAGCAAGGGCTGGCTGCTGTCTACATCCTCTTGGTTTCAGATAAAGCAAAGTTCTCCACAAATTGAGTCCAGTGTTCCAGGCTCATCCAGCACGGATTCCACAGTGACATGGGATCTTCTCCAGTGCAGGACCAGGGAGGGAAGGCAGAGGAAGGGGACAGGAGCGGATGAGGATCACAGCCCCCACATAACCACTAGCCACCTGTGATGCTGACGCAGGTTTGTGGCTTTTCTTCCCAATTTCCTGACCCCAGGGCCAGAGGCAAAAGCCTGGGGTCCATCACCACTTCCTGGGTGACCTCTTGATCCTCTTTAAATTGGCACAAAACAAATCATGCTTATCTCAGGAGAGAGGTAGAGGCACATGTGGGACAAGGTTCCTTTGCAAGGGGCTTGCTTTCTGCTATGGCTTTGCTCTTCTACAAGCTGCAGTCCTACCTTTTCATGGTGGTATCATAGCTTAGGTCTTGCTTCTCACACCAGGATCTCGGAAGCATGAAGACAGGAGGTCCCTGCAGCTCAAAGTGCTGGGAGGCAGCTGATGTGGACCTCAGAAGGGGTGGTGACCTCTCCTCCAAGGGGGCTGGAGTTAATGGAGACCTGCTCCAGGGCCTGTCTTTGCTGTGTGGAGGTCTACAGATAGGATGGAAAGCAGTTGCTGGGAGATCACCATTTTGCTGTTAAAATCCAGGTGATCATTGATAGCAACAATGCTCTTTGACCTGCTGGAGGGCCCCAGGAAGGAGGAACCAGCACAGCACCTCACCTGTAGCCCACAGGACCAGACCCTGCTGCATTTGCATTCAAACACTTAAAGCCAGCTGAAGCCTTGCCAGGAACAAGAGTTGAGAGCATTTGATGCCAAGTAGACCTCAGCTTGTACCTACACAAAACAGGAGCACACAGGAGCCCGTGGCCACACGGGACAATCCTTCTCTGCGAGGCTGTTTGCATGAGCGAGGAGCTGACCGATCCCCTGTGAATTCCAGGAAAACTAAACTGAACAAGATCGGCTGCCTGTAATCCCCCGGAAGACAGCAGCGGGCTGGCACGTGGAGGAAGTTCTAAGAACCAACACAAGAAACAAACCAGGCACGTACCACCACCCCCCCGCCCCGGACAACCTGCTTCCCAAGCCATCCATCACCCGCAGCCTGGAGCCCAGGGCTGGAGCGCCTTCAAAACAGCACCTTCCTCTCTTGTGTTTAGCAAGAGAGGTGTGATCCTTCCCCCGGCCAAGTCCCCACCTGGCAAGGATCCCACGGAAAGAGGGAGCATTCTAAAAGCGATGGCTCTTTGATCTCAGCCCTGTGCACACACAGCCGCATGCCTTGGCCGTGCCACCCGCCGACAGGACAGACAAACACGGGACTAATCTCAGGGCTGGTGTGAGAAGACAGCGTGCTTGGCAGAGGAGCATCCATCACTCACAGACACCAGCTGGAGAGCTGAGCCAGAGCCCGTCTGGTTTCAGCCCTGGTCCAGGAGCGAGGCCGAGCATCTAGCCTGCCTCACCGCGGCAAAGGGACCTGCCTCCTCCTCGCTCAGCCAGAGATGGTGGGAGAGAAAGAGGCAGAGCCAGACTGCTTGGACCCCACAGAGCCCATGCGAGGGGACAGCTCTTTGCTGCCTGCTCACCTACCAGACCCAGCCCTCAGCAGAGCCCCAAGGGGTCTGTCACCTTCCCAGCCTCAGGAAACAAGAGTGGCAGGGGAAGCCGTGTGTAGAGCCCAGGATGGCTCTGGGGTGACAGGTCTTGCCAGCCCAGCTCCCCTGTCACCATGTCCAGCCCAGAATAAGTTTCTGCTGCAGCCCAACGCCTGCTGCAAGGGGAGAGATGCTCTGCCTGCTGCCAGCCCAGCCTCCCCCCATGCGATGGCCACTGTGACCTGTGCAGGTGAAGGACATGTCACTGCAAGAATCTTCAGGGTAAGATTTGTGATGGGCACTGCTTGCTTCAGCCCAGGCCACTTCCAGATCCTCAGTGGGTTTTGTTCAGACCAGCCCCAGCCGTGCCACGGCAGAGTACGATGGTTAACCCAAGCTCTACAAGAAGCAACAGGTGAGGAGACCAGTTCAACCAGTTCTTCTCCACAGCCACCCACACAGCTGTGCCTGGCACTTGGACCTGAGCCCAAAAACCCTGGGCAGGACTGCCCCGCAATGTACCTGCTCCTTTGTAGCTGGAAGTCCAAGCACAGGTCTCTGAGAAGACTGTCCAGAACAGCATTACCAAGGGCCTCCCTTCCTCCTGTCAACTCCCACCCCAGACAAGCAGCCCCCAACCCAGCTCTCTTTCCACCAGGATCGCTCTGCCCTGCAAGACAGACTAAGCTCCCGCTGCCGTAGCTGGCAGAGCTGCCTTGCCCGGGCGAGATCATCCCTGGGGAGGGCAGGGCAGCCTTCCTTTCATTCCAGGTGGACCAGCCTTGAAGTGCTGCCGTTCATCTACAGACAACGTCAATCCAAGAAGAGGTTGTGTCTTGCCCAGGCAGGTCCCCAGCTAAGCTACAGCTCACGCTGGGGGCTGAGACCTATCTCCCGGGGGTACAGACCTGGGGCTGGCTGCTCTGACAGGGCTCCAGACACAACAGGAGATAGTGTGGGAAGTCACATCATAATCATTTTATTCACTTTCTAGAACAGCATCTGGGGATTCATCCCGGCAGCCTGGAGCTGTGCCAGGATGCAGATGCCTGGTGTTGCAGAGCAGTCACAGAGCCAGATGCTGCTCGCACAGCTGAGCAGTCGCCTGCAGGGACAGATAGCAGGCACGGCTGTGTAGAGGACCTCAGTGAGCAGGTGACATTCAGGGAAGGAAGATTTCAGGAACAATCCTGGACTCACCTTTTGAAAGAACCTGACAGAGGAGGTTAGGGGATGGTGTGCCCTCGGTATCAGACAGGCCTGTCAGTTGTTTTTACAGAGGAGATGGCTTAATATGGCCCACAAATGATTTACTGCTACCTGCTAAGACCATTTGCCCTTCTAGATGACAACAGGCTTACCTTCACTGCACCCGTTCCTCACCACCCTCTGCACAGCAGTCGTTTGGCTGAGTGTTCTTCCCACTTCACCTCCTTACTTTGGAACTTCGTTCTTGAAATCATTCTCCTGGGAAGTGATGTGCTGAAATCAAAGCGATGAACCGAGTCCTTACGCTGCACAAGCCTCTCATGTCACACCACCAAGGGCTGCTCTTGGCCAGGCACTGCAGGGAAAACTCCATCATTAAGGTCTGAAATGACCCTGTAGAAGTAGAGGGTGCCCACAGTAGAGCAATGGAAGGACCTTTACAACAAACTGAAGAGTTGGGAGGTAGGAGAACAGCAGGAACCACCAGGGAGCACAAGGGCAATGGGGGTTTAGTCTTCAATACATCTGGAAAGAGCCTTGATTTGTTCATAAAGTGACACCTATGGAAGAGCAGCTAATGCATCTCCTCACCCTTGTAAAGCCCTGCTAATGATCACTGATACTTACGCCAGCTAAAACCAAGGGCTCATCTCACCAACCGCCTTGCCCAGTGGCGCCCACCACATCCCCAAGGACACAGTTAGGAAGAGTTTCACGGCCGCATGGTCAGAGAGGCAGTGCCCAGCGGCTGGAGAAAGGTTCCTTGCTCTGTCAGCTCAGCTCACCTCTCCACTTCCACAAAAAAGCTGAGCTTTTTCAGCTTCTGATTTCTATTACTCATAGTTTGAGCGATGCACGAGGCTGCACAGCGGCAGGAGCCCTCGGTAACTGCGACAGATGCTTTGCTACACAGAGATGCTGCTTGCTCGGCAACAGGACCGGCAGCTACAGCCACCCCAGCCCAAGACCTGTTGCAAAGGATACGTAGTTTTCACAACTGGAGCCAGAGGCTGTCAGACTTGGGCTGTCCTCAGAGAGGTAAACCCTCCTAAGAGTCTCCAAAGCCATGGAGATCAGGGGAGCATGAAGAGCAAAGCATGAAGAGCAGCCACAGGAGTCAGGAGCCACGGGCCCCTGGACACTCACCACTCTGGGAGGTAGCAGAGCCTGTTCCCACCAAGCACAAGTCAGTCTCCTTTTTTTTCCCTCACAGACAGCAGGAACAGCATCTTTTAATATAATTTTTACCCCAGCCCTTTTTCTTCCTTGTGGAGCAGTTTTCATACAAGCCAAAGTGAAAGTCCAGAGCCCCAAAATAGCCTATTTTAAAAAAATTGCCACCCCACTGGGAAAATAGGACAATTTTTTTTTTTCAGTCTAAAATTACTCGGTCCTCAAACCTTGTGTTGCCTTGGTTTATCTTTACCAGCTGATAAGCAGAGGGGAAGTGCAAAGGCTCCCACACTTCTCCCTGTAGGTCTGATTAAGACCCATTAAAAAGCTTCCTGGGCTCAGCAGAGGAAAGCAGGATTTGGCTTCAGAGCCAGCTCAGCACCAAGGACCTTTCCACAGAAGCCCAGAGGAGGCCAAATCCAGCGCAGCTCCCCCAGCACAAGTGGAAAGTCCTGGTCCTGCTCCTTTGTACCTCTCTAGAGGACATTTGCACCACGCCACCTCAGTCCCAGGGCTTTTAGGGACTACCCATCCCTAGACTCTTCAGACATCAAAAGGACCAGCCTGCTTCCCACCCCATCACCTCTCCAGGCTCATTCCAGCATCCTGCAGCTTCCACTGGGTTTAAGCCCTACAGCTAATGAGCAGGACATCACACCAATTCCCTAGAGCAGCTAACGCATTAGCCTAATTTTCCTCTCCCCAGAGGATTAGCAAGGCTGTAATAGCACTAAATAAATTCACTAATGGCAGATTCTCAAGACACTTTGTCTGGAAAACTTGTTTATAACTTACAGGATGCAGCCTGCAAATGTGGCTTTATGATCCAGTGACACTGCTGAAGGGAGCTGCTCCCCAAACACGGCGATTAGATCTGAACAAGATGTGTCCTAGATCATTAACCAGGCAATGAGGTAATTAAAACCTCCTTGGAAAGGCAACCTTCACACACGCGGCTCAGCTGGAGAAGCACCTGGTGAAATTTAGGTGGGAGATCAGAGCTTTTGGGGCAGGTTTCTTTCATATCTCCCCCAAACAGCTGCTTTGCTCAGATGGCAGCACACTGGAGAAGGGACCAGCCTCTACTAACACTGGGCTAAAGCACGAAGCAATCGGCCCACATCAGGGTGATGGAAAGTTAAACGTGAGGACGGATTTGCTCTCCTCTGTGCCTTCCACACTCAAGTGCAAGGCAAAGGCCCTGAAACGTGCAAAAACACCTGCAAGGTGTTGTACTGGTGGCCAGGTGAGACGGGGTCCAGGCTGGAGCACCTCATCTGGCAAGACCTGAAGAGCATTAGGAAGGAGGATGCTCACACACCCTGGCACACACCAGCCAGGTAGGATCATGCTTTGACTCGCTCCAAAGCAAACCAGGCCCATGGATGGACTCTGCTTGCAGCAGACAAATCCCTCCTGGGTGACCAGGGTAGGGAGCAGAGCGGTGGCAGCTCCTGCAAACCAGCTCCAAGGAGGAAGGGCAGTGCTGGAGCCCAGCCTGTCTCTGGGGGAGCGGGTGCAGCACGTGGGTGACTCCCACCCCCCAGCCCAGAAGCCCCGCGTGCTTCTCAGTCAGACATGAACCTCCCGCAAAGCTCCATTTTTGAGCTGCTGTTGCTCAATTTAGTAGTGATTGCCTCTGTGTCACAGGCAGGGACTGGAGTGGGATGAATCTACCTGCCACAACAACTTCTGTGCGGCCAGACTTCGCCTTCCCCAACTTAATTGGATGTTCTGAGAAAATTAGACACTCTCCCGCTTCTGTGGAAAAAGGTGAGCACTGAAGGTAATTCAGAGGCTTTGATGCTGCTCTTTAGTCATTCGGGCACCACAGCCACGGCCTCGCTCCCCGGACTGACCACGGGCTGGGGCCGAGAGTCACTGATCCTCCTGCCCAGCCTGCGAGCCTCGGGCGGCTGCCGAGTCTGTTCTGCGCACGGACACTGCGGTCCGGCAGCCCAGCAAGACTATTTCCAGAGCATGAATTTTAATTTTAATAACCCCAACACTACGGGTGCCCAGCAGTGAAGGAGCCTTTCTGGCAGTGCCTAGAAATGCTAAGTACACACTAGGACCTGGGTCTGGCGTGGTGCACATGAAAGCTGCGCCCAAGGCCACGTGCACACAACAGACATGCAAACCAGACCCTTTGAAAGGGGTTTTAAACCTCCCCCTCTGAAACATTACTGCTTTCTAGGCCAGAGGTGGGAAGGTTTTCACCCCGGGTTCTTCACAGCAGTCCGGAGAAGGGCTGGGACACGGCGGGTGGAGGGAAAGGATACAGCCACCAACCCTCAAATGCAGGAATTTGCACTTGGGCTTAGCTCTAACCCAAACATTGTAATCCGGTGCTCAGCACAGAGCAGGGCTCTGACCATGCACTCAGTACAGAAAGTAAATTCCCAACGCAAACACAAGCAGAGAGTGAGGACACTCCAGGGGTCCTGGCTGGATGCTCCGGAGCAAGGACCCGCTGGCTCTGTCCCCACCCGAATCCCACCACGATCCACTTCCACAAGAGAGGGGATTTTTGCAGCAAGAGCAGCAGTCACCCACCCAGCAGCAGGTGACTCTGTAGCAGGATAGCAAAGGACAGAGGCTCTCCTCAGACAAAGCAGCAGGCTCTGGCCAAGGAGACCTCACCCAAAGGGAGAGGGTCAGGGAGCGGCTGCGTTTCACAAACCTGTCCACCCTCGGTGCAGTCTGGGTGAGCCCGAGCAGAGCCCAGCGCCGTGGCTGCAGGTGTGTCCCTCTGAACCCCTGCGTGATCAGCTCCAGCAGCACCAAGTTGCTCCGCAACAAACCGTCTCAGTGCCAGGGTCAGGTCCCGGGAAGAAGGAGGACTCGGGCAGGTCTCTGAGCAGGGCTGTCGGGTGGGTGCAGCCACAGCGCTGCCCAGAACTTCCTCAATTCAGAGCAGGGAGGGAGAAGGCAAAGCAGCCATGGAGAGCTGCTCCTGCCTCAGCCCCAGGAAAGCTCTGAGCACACGGGCTGCTGCCAGCCCACCTCTGCTGAGCAGCTCTCGGGATCACTGCTTCCTTTCCTATCCTACCCTATCCGGGTTTCTCATTAGACACTGGGGGTACCCACCATTTATTCCTCCCACCCAGATCAGAAAGGGTTCCTCTTTGCCAGGCAAACCAAACTCCAGCCCTTTTTAGGCTTGAAAATAGCCATCCTGGCCTGAAGAGGAGCAGCCATGTACAATCAAAAATCACATCAAATCACTCCTTAATGTGAGCAAACTCCCAATTTACATCCCCAGCCGAACACCACGTTTGTGCCTGTCGCTCTAACAGGGCCATCGACAAGAGCTATGCGGGAGCACAGACAGCTCTCGGTGGGTGCATCTTCTCCCCAGAACTACTCCTGCTCACTGCCACCGCAGCTGGACAAGGGCTACAGTGAATTCTGGCCCCACCTGAATTCCTGGGCCCGTAGCCCCTTGCTTCTGGGCACACACCAAACCCACAACCAGCTTCTCAAGAGAATGTGGCCACAAACAGAATCATAAAATCATTTCGGCTGGAAAAGACCTCTAGGATCATCTAGTCCAACCTTCATCTAATGTCTCCTTAAAGCCCCAGAGAACCTGCTCACTTGGGATGGTGTCTGTCTGAAGCAGCTCGGATTAGACAGCAACGACCTTCTCCACTAACACAGCACCTTCAGTTCAGAATACTCACAATTCCTTGTTTTAGAGGAGGCAGAGACTGTTATTTAGGAGCTCCCAGGGCAGACTGTTACTGTCCCATGTCATCTCTCATTTCTCTCTTCAAACTGCCCCGTTTGCCTCATGCTAATCCTCTCTCGTATGTCCCACCAGTCCCCCAAGACCTATCCATTGTCACCAGACCCAAGTGCACGAACAGAAGCAAACATCACTCCACATACAGGTGTTGGTGGGACCAAGGGCCACGATGTGCATCTCATTCCCATTTTAATGGATGCAACAGAAGCAGGCATGGCTGGCTCAGCCTGTAATTAAAATTCCAGTGCTAAGCCCAGAGATACTCCATAGGAAAAGCTGATGGAAAGCAATAAACTTGACCATTCTGCTGGAGCTTCCTGTTTGAGGGCAATCATGTGGCCTACTTACAATTAATTCATGGAAAGAGCGCAAACACTTCACAGCAAACAGAGCAGCCTAATGAAAGAAGAGAGCAGTAAGGAAGCTGGTTTGCAAGCACCACAAACCAGCGCTCTGCATCTCACTCCGGCTGTTCCAGGCACGGCCAACACCTGCAGCGGGTTGTTCTGTCACACCAGCCACTTCACCCACCCGCGCCGTGTCCCTGTGACTGCCCCTGTCTAAGTGTCACCTCTGCCACGCCGAGCTCCACTGCAGGGAGAAGCCTCAATAAGCTTTGAGTCTGGTTCTCATCGTACAGGTGACTGGAACAACAGTATTTTTTTTTTCTAATTTTTTTTATTTTTTTTTTCCTAGAGCCTCACCAGCGCCTTCCACATTTTTGAAGTCACAGCACTGTGCAGAAACCCTGCTCCACTCACTCCCCATGAACACGACATCAAAACAGATACCCAAGCTACCTCCCAGAGTGGTGCATGTTGTTATCTGAGCCTCCGGGCAGAAGATCCTTCAGAACTAAGCAGCCATTCCCCAGGGGTTAAGCAGCCCCAGGTGATGGTGTGACCTGGATCCTGGAATGAGGCAAAGGGTGCTCAGTGTTCCCAATGCTCAACATAAAACTACACGCCTCAGAGGTCAGGAATAAAACTTTATTGTTTTCGGATTTCTTATCTGTGCTCAACCAATCAATCTGTCCAAAGATGTTTGACATAAAGAGGCCAATTGCTCGAAACTGATTAGAAAGCGGCCACAGTGCAAGTTTGACTGGAGTCAACCCAGGCAGCGTGCAGGCTGGTGGCAGGAAAGGCAGGATGGAGTTTGGTTTGCAAACCAAACGGGAGAGTTCTCAGATGGATTCGATACAAAAGCTGGAAAGGAGAGGGAAGCTCAGACTGATGGACACAGAAAGAGGCACCATGAAGCAGATCGAGCAGCTGACGCCTGCACCCATTACTGCAGGATCCTTCCTGGTCTAAAACGAACCAGGTTTCATGAAGAAATCTGCCATTTGAGGCCTGATGGATAAATAGTCTTTCACATTTCTTTCAGCTCTACACTTTCCCTTTCTCTTGTAAATCCTCCTAGCATCCAGAGGCAGATGGAATTAGCCAGAATACCAGAAATTCCCATTTTGTTTCCATGTTGCAAAAATTACACACAACCAAGTTCCTCCTCCTTCCCTTACCCCTCTCCAAGTACAGTCCTCTTGAAAGCAGCTTTGTACTTCGAGAGCTCACAAATCAGATCAACTTGGAACAAAGAAGCAAACATTTGTATTAAAATAATGGGAATTGTTAATTCCCTCATTCATCTGACACGCACCTTGCATGGAAAATTCCCATGACAACAATCCGACCATTTAAAACAGCTCTTCTGTTTCCACCCATTAACTCCAGTGCCTAAAAATGGAGCAGGAACGCCAAGTGAGGACAACTCTTGCAACCAAGAGCAAAGGCAGCTCCAACAAGCTGCGGGTTCACCTTCCAGCTACAGACCGAGTGAAAACCCAAACATCGCTGGTGGAAACTTCCAAATACTTTATTTAGGAACAGTTCTGCCCATGTGCTGTGATTTTTTCCCCCCCATTTAAATGATCACAATGATGAAATTACCCGCATTTTGAAAGTGCCTACCACCGGAGCACCTGGGCGCTTCATAAAAAAAAAGCTGTCTGGTACGGCAGAGAAGATGTATCGCACCAAAACCTACTGCTCTGCTGCTTACTCCTCATTTCAGGTGTTTCCATTGACTGAGGAGGAGGAAAAAAGCAACAGGTGAACTCCAGAAAAAGATCATCTTGTTTTCAGGCAAGGTTTAGATCAGAGACAAAAAGAACACGGAGAGACCCAACTTCCCAAGAAGAGCAAGTAGCTATTTCTAAAGCCACCCATGAAGCCAGTTGCCCAGGAAAAGCCTTGTAGGAATAGGTTCTATACTGTATTAGGTATTGAACTGAACACGTATCAAAAGAGAAGGATCATATTGGCCCAGAGCACAAATTCAGGTCATGCTCCACCACAACTGGGGTAACCATTAACATTTGGTATTTGGCATCCTTGCCGATAAGGACAGAGGCTCTATTTTGTCATTTCTGAATGTTACATTCTTAAAAACCACAGAGACTTCTGGGAGTCAAAAGGGAAGAAGTTGCCCCCTTGGCTACCGTTTCGTAGCCTTTGTGGAGGCAGCCTCACCTTGCTGCTTTAGTTCTGCACTGACTTTTGCCACCATTTCCCCATCGCACCCAGATTCTAGACCAAAGCACCAAATTACAGTGTCAAATAATGAGGCGGAGAGAGAAATCAAATGATACCTATGCCCTGGTCCATGGTAAGTAGATGCGTGCCGGCCCTGAACAGGCCTCAGGTCACAAAGCAAGCTCCAACTTCTCCAAGCAGAATGAAGTTTCTCTGTGCTTCAGATTATTTTCAGCTATTTATAGTGTGTGTATGGTTCTGAATAGATTGTTTGTCTTTAATACACTGGGAGAGAATCTAAGTGCACAGACATATACACAGAACACAGGGAAGACGATGGTAAAACTTCCCTGTTGGTTTCAGGTGCAGATATTTGTGTCCTGGAACCTCTTGGAGCTTCTCCTTCAATACAGAATAAAACCTCTGTTCCTCAGGGGGTCCTGGTTAACTTTTGAATCCAAAGATGCCCTTTATATATCCTGTGAGGCCACTCTTGGCCTTCTGCTCCACCTTGTCCTCCAGAGGTGGGAAAGCAACATGATTAAGGGCCAGGTCAAAGAACAAGGGCTTGCATGGAATGGGCTGGAAGCCTGGAGGGAAGTGCACGAGGCTGACTTGCTTGCTGACAAGAGAAGGATCCAGACAGAAAGTCTCAAACCGTTCTGAGAGTGGCTGAAAGAGATCAGTACAGAAACACAAATTAAACACATGTCAAACCAAAGCTGGTAAGGGTTAAACAAGAAAAGAGGATTATGCAAAAACCAAGACAAGCTGCAGCTCCCTCGTGTGACACCTTGGGCCCTTGAAAACAAGTCAAACCCCTGTCAAAGCATTGCTGCAGGATCCCTAGAAAACCTTCCCACTTGCAGGGATAAAGCTAAGTAAAATCAGATGCCACACTAGAGGCTGGAAGGAGCTGCCTAGCTCTTACCAAAGGAACCCCACCGTCAGCCACCTTCAAGACATGCAGAAGGAAAAGCAGCCTAATAAAATCTCTTAAATACACCAGTCATGACCGAACTCCAATCAGCGTGACCTTTCTTGAGGTGTAAGAGACACTCAGGTAACAGGTTAAAAGTAAAGTTCATTAAGGACACTACTGGAATTTGCCCGAGCTCCCAGCTCTTACCTTGCCATCCTTGACCTGAGATGGAGACTCAGTCTCATGAGTATCATTTGCATCTGCAAAATGGAAGAAAAAGTGGTAAGAGTAACAGGGTAGATCTTGGCATAAAGTCAGACTGTCTCAGGAGACAGCTGTCCTCCCAGCTTAGCTATGAACCGTGCTTTCTGGGATACTCAAGACAGTATTTTCAGTAGACTCAACTTGCTTCCTAGCCTAGGAGGATCACACATATTCATCTACAGCCAAAACAGCTCTCCAGTGATGGAGAGTTCTTCCTTCACGCTGTCATGAGAAGCTCCTGACAGAAGCACAGAGTTTGTGCTCCGCTAACCTGGTGGACACGGACAAAGAGCAGAATGTTGCTGCTCTCCCCTTTCTCAGTAGTTCTCCCAGCTAGGCAAAACTGGGATGAGCAAGGGCAACTGATCTGCACCAAAAGATTTAAACACTAAACAGCATTCTGTACACGTTACCAAAACGTGAGGCGTTTGTCCATCTCTGGGCAGGGAGCACGACGCCAAATGTCTGGTCATCGGTTGCCCAGCTGCACTACATACAGCTACAACAAGCTAGAACTAGGCGAGGGAGGGGGAAGAAACGTTCTCCAGAGCCCGCATAGATCAGAGTGAAGTGGAAAAAAGATTTGGAACTTCAGAAATTAAATAAAGGGAATGAAATAGCTGCAGGGGCATTATTCAAGAGGCGTTAGAGCTCTAGTGTAACTATGCAACTCACCTAATATAGCTGCTGCTTGCAAGGAGTATTTCTCTGCGTTGACTTGAGTGATCAGATCCTGAACATCAGGCAGCTCCTAGGTCATTAAAAGAGAATTATTTGACAGCCTGAAATGTGCCAGTTTAAGAGTTAGGACAAAGTAAGAACTAAGAAATTGTTAGTGCTGACAAGGCTTCCCAGAAAAGGAAAAGCTACAGTAGAGTCCTTCAGGCACTACAGAAGTGGTTTAACAGAAAAAGTGGTAAATTGTTATGGAGCTGTTACAGCATGGCTGCCCCTTCTCCAAAGGAAGTGACCCGTCACTAGAAAGTCTCTACTATAAAGTGTTACTTGCATTGCTCTTCTCCCTACTTAAAGATGAGTCTCGAACTGTAATGGCCTGGCACCTAAATAGCAATAAATACTGGGACAGAATTTTTTCATCGACTTCAGCTCCCTCCTAACTCCCTTGAGTTAGGTTAACGGTTGGACTTGATGATCTTAAAGGTCTTTTCCAACCTGAACAGGACTGGCTTCCTACCTTCAAGCTGTTCGTATGAGCTCCAGCTCCTGACTGCACTTCACGGGCATACTTCAGCACTCTCTCATATAAAACAAGAGCTTCACTCCATTTCTTTACCAGGACGTAGGACTGTGCAATGAAGAAACACCTGCAACAGTAAAGAGTGGACCCTTGACATGTTTGCTATCCGTACCTTTTGCCAACTCCAATGACCGATTACAGGAGATATTACTAAGTAGCACTGGCCAGTGCATCCAGTCTTCACTCCACGAAAGGGTAGAGGAAACTGCAAAGTCCTGTACAGCTCATAAAGCTTTGGACTAATAACCTCTGAAGATGGAATGCCTGCTACAGAAAACCAGGCTGTTTCTCAGTCACCTGTAAGCTTTGTACACAAGTGTCTTCAATCCAATCTCTTTTTGGAAGTTCTTGTCCTCTTCTAGGCCAGGAAGCTGTGTCAGTTCCACAAGGTTCTGTGAAAACAAGAGAGTAACAAATGCAGGCATTGTTTTCCCCTGGAATCTGCTGGAGTAAGAGAAAGCTGCCCCTTTTAACAAGTCAACAGTACACTCCCATGGAAATAGTTTCCAGTTTTCTAATTATCAGTATGCTAACCCTGTGAAGGACACTCACTGAAACTTGTGCAAGTTTGCCCTCAGGACAGATTTCCTGACACAAATAGGAATTAGGACAAAGACTCCTCAGATTTCACATTAATTAATTCTTTCATAAGGCATTTCCCTTTCCCATTCCCAGTTGTTTCAACCACAGGCTCCCGCAGTTAATAGAAACTTTATGTAAAAAAATGAGAAACTGCTTATGAAGAACAAGTACATTTTAAGGATTTTTAGCTGCTACTTTCTCTGGACAACAAAAACAAAGGCAGCTATCAGGGTGCAGCATAAAATAGTCAGAAAAAATTATTTTAAATCTGCATTAGAGCATACAGCCAAGGGCACCCGTTCTAGCAGCGTTTCCTTGCATTCACTTGCACTGCTGTATTTTCTACAGTAACTCTTTGTACCAAAGATCTCCAATTAGTATGACAAATTAGATCTCTTTTCCCAGCATTACCTGTAAAATGATATCGTAAAGACGGATCAGGTCCTGGGGCCGTGGTGTGCGCTTGCCATCCTCCTCTGACCGCTGCTGCTGCAGCAGCGCCTTCTGCAGAGACTTTGCCATGCTCTCGTTGCGTTTGATGGCCGTTGACAGCTTGATGTAAGTCAAATAACTAAAAAGGTAAAACACCATTAGCAGACTGTCAGAACTACTCAGACATTACTCTTTGTAAAAGACTCCTCCCCCAAATCTAAACTGATATTAGTAGGGGAAAAAACACCTGAAAGGTCAACATGAGAGTTTAAAATGTATTCACTGCTGCATGAATCAGACCCTTATCCATACAGTCACGCTTCAAGATCAGAAAAGCCCAGAACAAAAACCCCATAAAACAAAACCAAACACAAATAAACTCTTGACATAAGAGCATGACTTCTTCACACGAGCACAGGTAGCAACGTCTGCCTGTTACCTGTGTAAGTACTGGATGTTGGACACCTTCCCAGAATCGTTTTCCAGAGAGTGTTCCCGCTGCTTCTGCAGAAATTGGGACAAAACACTGCATGATTTCCTTACAACTGGCAGGCAAGGGAAGAAAACATCAGAAACAACACAAGGTTTGGGTCAACCAGGGAAGTTCTAACAGACTTCCTGGAAAAAAAAAAAAATCACCCTCTATTTCATTGCTATTCACCCTCTCCAGTTTTGAAGATAATCAAATCAAAGGCAATAAACCCTTTTGCAGCTTTTTATTAATGAAATCCCAGCTACTTTTACTGTTAAGTTTAACAATAATAAAGAAGCCCCAAAGAAACACAAGGTTGTTGGAAGTGGAAACACAGATGTTCGCTGCTCACCTGGTCTGGTTTCAGATCTTCCCGAACAGCCTGAATGGCATCTCTACACTCACTGAGTAAAGATTCAAATAAACGTTCCTTTGTCTCCTCATTTTCTGCCTAAGAGCAAAGGCAAGTTAAGACAGGTATCTATCAGAAATTTTTGTATTTTGCACCCCATGATGCAAGAATTAACAGGACATTAAACAATTTTCCTCCTAAACGATGGCTTTAAGATCCACGTGTAGCAAGAACTCCAGTCTGTACCTGCTTGCAACATGTTCCAGGGGGCAAACTGTCAGATATTGCAGGGAACGTGGTCGGTGCTGAGAATTCAGCGGCACTGAAGGCTTAGCACACCCAGCTCTGATCACCCCATCCCTACCACAGCTGCCTCCCCAGCAAGTCCCTTCCCTTCCAGCAGCACCCACACTGCTCCGAGAGCAGCTGAGGTTGGACTGCACTGTGGGAAAGTCCCAGCAACACAGGAAGAGCCGAGCGTTACCGGACTGGCAAACTACCAATGCAGCCTGCTCCTGTTATGGTGATTTAACTTTTCTCATGTGGTAAGAACATGTAGATGATTATCTCTTCTACACTCCCACTCTACTAAAGCTCACAGTGGCAATAATTTGCTTGTTTGAAGCATTTTTTTAAAGTAATCCTGCATTTCAGTTGCAGGAGTGACTGAATGCTTTTCTGCTGTCACCACAAGTTTTGTCAAAAAAATGAAGCAGCTTCTGGCCTTCTGCCCCAAAACCGAAACTTGGAAACAACATTTAAAAAACAAGTTGAAGCTTGATCTCTGCCTAGTGGACTGGTGTATCATGCACCCCATTAAACAGTGTGACCAAAACCAAACTCAGCTTCCATTCAGGTACCAGATGGGGAGTGCAAGACTCAACGGATTGAGGAACAGAAAACTGCCCAGAAACAAACCTCAACCTTAGCAAAGGAGGGATCAGATCTCTGTCACACCACTTCCATGGCGCATAACAGCATAGGATGGTCTTTGCTGCAACAAATTTTCAATTGTCCAAATGAATAAAGTCTAAAAACACACTCGGCTTGTCTTCTGTAGAGCTCTACAGTCTCAGATTTGCAAACCCATTAAGGAATGTTATTTTTACTCCCTCACAAAGCCTCAGGTACCTTGACCTGAGATGAAGGTGGGTTTTGGGTTGGTTCTTTTTTTCTTTTTTCTTTTCTTTTTTTTTTTTTTTTTTTTTTAACTTTTTAAGGTGGGACCAGCTACTGAGAATAACCAGAGACAAGTCTGACAACATTCTCAACCTCACCCAGAGGAGCACAGCAATTTCACCTCATGCTCAAAAATGAAAACAGACACGGCACAAACAGGGAAAGGGCTGGGCCAGGCAACGACAGCGAAACAAAGGCTTTCCTTCCTAAGCAAAAACTCCTAAGCTTGAGTTCATTCTGTGCATAAATAAGACATATGTTCTGACTTGGGAGATACTGGATGATAAAACTGAGATACAAGTGCTATGGCTGGTGATTCAAGTGTCCTGATAGAACATGGGTTCATCTTAAAGGGATCAAGGGAACCAATCCCACTGAAGCCACTTTGGAAAGTCTGGGAGAGGGCACTTCTATTTTATTCTTTGTTCTGAAACACTCTGTATCACCTCTGAAAGCTGTTTTTGCTCCACTCCAAGTTACCAGAGATGCTCACAGACTCCTTGAGGCGATACCAGACAGGAACACACTTAGAGCGCTCTGCCCTTCAGCCTTCTCACTGCTACCTAGTCAGAGTCAACGGGCCCTTGAAGTCAGACATTCCAGTCTACAGATTCCTTTTTCAGGTTGGCTTATTTGTTCTTTTCCTCCTGTTACCAATAAGACACTGAAGGCAATGGTGTAAGCGTGCTGAGAATCTCCGTTTTGACACAAACCACACATTTGTGTTTGTTTCTAATCAATCCCTGAAGAGCACTGCTGTTACCTCAGGGTTTCAACTCAGTGAAGACCAGCAGGAAGGTGCTAAGATCCCAGGAACCACAACGGACTTCGCTGAAGCTGGACTGCCCATCACAGCTGACACAGCAACTGCAGAACTGCTTTCAAAAGGCCAAGTTTTAGCTCTCTGAGAATGTAAATAGTGCTGCTGTGGCTCAGGTCTCACCGGTACTAGCTGTGACCTGTACCACAAAACTCCTCTGTTCGGTCAGACCTTCCCAGGAACCCAAAGCAAGATGAGAACAAATTTAGATCACTGTTCTGCTACAGCTGTACAGAACAAAGATGGCAACCAAACTGAAAAGGTGCAACTGCTAGCCTGGCAGGGCAGAAATTCCATGAGAGAACATGGAACCCTGAGCTGCACTTCCACCTGCTGGCCATGCTCATGTACTACCTACCAAAAAATAAATCCAGCAACACACAACTAACTCATAACATCACAAGACTGGTTAATGTTTCCTACCCAGTCACATCCTGCTTCTCCTACTCCAACTCTCTTCCTAACACCTCTCCTCTTGCCCATCTGCCTTATACCTTTGTAGGGTTTCCATTTTATTGTTTAAATTTCTATTTATCATCACTATTCTCCTGGTGATAAATGGTTTTTATGCTGCAAAAAAAACCCAAACCCCTTTTTGACGCTGTAAAAACCCCCTCTATAGTGGCAAGCATTGTTAATAAAGACCCTTTTGCTGCCTTTTCAAACAGCGAGGGTGCTGTATGCAGCCACCGGGAAGCAGAATTCACCATCTGGACACTATTTCCAAGGAAAAAGCCCCATGTGGAAAACTTGGCTGCAATACTGACAACGTGCATAGTATGTGCCACTGCAAGGGATTCAGAACCGTTACATTTAACATGGATTTGCATCCTGATGTTTAGTAATCCTCTTCCTGCTTCTGAGGATTTGCGTAAGTCAAGAAGAGAACGTTATAAACCTCGCAGCACCCGCTTCACCTGGCAAACTGCTTTTTGTTGCTGAAAAACTGTGATCAATATACATCATCTTTCTTCTGGTTGCTCTGAAGTTGGAGCATTTGCACAAGACACTTAAAGAAATTAGAAGAGTCATTCAAAACCAGTTACTCTTAAAATTGTAACCTTCATTTCCAAGTGACTTACAAACAGTTATCACCCTGCCACTGAAAGGCAGCACTTCTGGGCAGCGCAGCGTGCTCAAAAGAGCAGGAATATCCAGAAGAAATCTCCCAGACTGTGATCTAGCAGACTGTGAGAGCTATTCCCAAATAACACTTCAGCTTTGAGTCACAGCCAGTATTCCCGCTTTTACTTCTAGCCTTTCGACCCCAAGTTTGAGAAAAAGATTACTGAAAAGCTTTTAGTCCAGGTACCAGGTATTATCTTACACACTGAAGGAAAGAGGACAGTTAGAACCCCAGCACTGGAGATGGCTTCTGGGTTACCTGAGCAATGGCTGCTTCGTTGTCGGCCAGCCCCAGCAAGAAGATCCTCACTTTGTCTATCTTCACCGGAACAGTTCTTCCTCTCCACTCCACCTCGCTCATCGTGGCTGCCTGCTTCGCTCTAGTCTGGGTAATCAGTGCCTGTAGAGAATGGACCAAACCGAGGAGCTTGAACTTTAAGGTAGCCAAAACGGAACCTCTCAAATTCACAGTAGATTTGACTATTTTGAAATCAAAGGGCCTTTTAAACAAGTGGGGTTTCCCGCAGATCCAGGCTTGCGTGCTCTCTTCCAGTATGTTTTGGCTCTTGAATGATGCGCTGCAGCAACACTTAGGCTCAACAGAGTGATAATGAATGTTTCAACCTGAAGCATGCAAATGAGTTACCTCCAGTTTTTCTGCAAGAAGACCTTCAGTGCCACCAGACCTCAGCCTCATCTGCATCAACTCATTCATAGCAGACTGGTCACCTGGGGGAACAAATCACGACCACATTTCCATGTGAGCTCACAAATGATTTGAATATAGAAAAGCTAACTGATAGATTTTATCCTGGCAATTTAGGGACAAAAGGGATATATCTGCAATTTCATTCCGACTTCAAAAGCAAACTACTGTGGTATTTTGTCCTTTTACACAAAACTACAAGCACTGTTGCAAAAGAAGTGTATTTCTCCGTTGCTAAACTGACCCAGAATTTGTGTGCAGAATTTGCCCAAAATATTATGGATTCACCGCAACGCCACTTAGACAAATATTTAACTATCAAGTCAGTATTTCTTTCCTGTGAACAAGCCTTGCTCTTTGTCGGAGATCAGGTACCCCCCTTTCCTTACCAATATTATAGGCACAGTAGCGAATGTTGGGTGAGATCTCCTCCACACGCTGGTTATACAGCACAGCTTGTTCTTCTGTGAAAGCATTGGCCAGTTTTTCATATATGGTCCTACAGCAAAGAATAAATAATAAGACTACAGCACGCACTGGTTTGTGAGATGCTATCTTAAGGGAAGAGTTTTGTCGTGGTCCGGGCATGCACAAGTTTGTCTCTACTCTGGCAGATGCTGTTTCTTCAGTAGTACCTCCCAGTTAAGTGCACAATTAACTAAATGACTCTCAGCATTGCTGTACATACAGTAAATAAACTCACTGGATTGACCCAATACTATTTACTAAGTAAAGCTGGGGAAGTGGGGGAACTCACTTGCATTTGTTGAAAGCCTCCATCGCTGCCTTCCACTCCTGGTGCTCAAAGCGCAGCATTCCTGCGAGGTAAGCTGTGTACGCCTGCAGACAGAGCACGGGCGAGTTAACACGGGCCACGTAACTTCCCCAACACCGACAGCCCGGGTTGTACAACCTCCGGTACGAAGGCTGCTGCGACGCCTACACTAAGTGATTTAAGCTTTGCCCTTTTCATTGAGTTTGCCTACAGAAGACAACTGACATGGATTATGGGTTACTAGCTACCTACCTTTTCTTTTAACCGACATCGCTACATTTCTAACGAGATGATAGCAAAGACGCTTCTTGCTTGTTATGCAATCAACATGGCCCACTCGTGTCACAACACTTTTTTTTTTTTTTCCCCAGCACTAAGCTATAAAACGGCAGTTTTAATTAACTGAGTACCGCTGCGGCCCCTTGTTCAGGCTGGTGTCACAAGTCAGGTGCTTTCTGTGTTCCAGGACCCAGAGCCACAAGCCTTGTGTTCTAGGTGGTGACTTCAGGGCATTTAAGAGAGAGATAACTGAACAGATAAGCACAGATCCTTAAGCCTGTGTTGCGTCACCTTAGTCTCTCTCCATTCTTTTTATTTTTATTAAATGTACCGCACTTCAAAGTGAGGACAATCATTTGCTACACTTCTAAACACCAGGTTCTCATCTTGGCTGGTGCCACTGGTTATTTCTGCAATTCCAGCAGCTGCATTAACAGTAACTCAAAGCTATTCAAAGGAGACATTACCCAGCTTGAGAATCAGTCAATTTTGATTATCTATTGCTAGATGAGAACAAACTCTGCACCTCAAATCCAATGGCTTCTCGTTAAGCTTTTGCTGTAAGACAAGACTGAAGTGTCAGCGATTACCTGAGCTTCCAGCTTTGTTTTGGCATCCACCCGGCTACTTTCACACAGCCGCTCCAGCTCCTCAGCGTGTTTCACAGCTTTGCGCAGGCGAGACAGCAAATGAAATCGCTTGCGAGGCTCTGTGTTTGCCTCCTGTTTCAGCTGCATGGCGTAACTCCAGGCTCTCTCTGCATCCATCAGAATCAACAGCAAATACCTACGGGGCAGAGGAAGATTAATGAAAAAATAATGACAATCAAGCAAGAATTGCCACATCACCACTAGTTCTTTGCCATGTGATCTAACAAAAGTTCAGCTTGATTAATACAAGGTAGACGCTTTTATTTCTGAACATTCTAAGCACACAAAGTCATATTATTCCTAACTGTTTTCTACAGTATTTCTCACTATAGAAATGTAATTGCCCAACTGAGAAACAGAATTTGGTATCTGAAGAAAAGAATTTGGAATTCTGTAGCACCACAGACATTGCAAAGAATTACGCAAGGGAATTATGATTTTTGGTTGCTCTTCAAACTGGTTCAACGTGGGTAAACATTGCTGCTTCCCCACCAGCTAATGCTACCATTCATCTGGCTTCTTAACAATTCAGGTGAAAACAGCATCACATCTTCTCTTCCCCACAAGAAAAGATGTGACAGCAGACATTTCAAGTGTTCCTAAAAGATGGGAAACGAGCCCAAGATCCTGGCTGTTCTCCACACATTCTACCAGGCAAGCATTCTGCCGAATTTTGAAAATCCCAGCAAAACTTGCAATCCAATATTTCTGTCCCAAGGGAAGGGGGTGATCTCACCAGCCACAACCTTGCTGGCTACACCGTTCACATTATCAGCATCTACATGGCTACCTTTCAACAGGTCTGAATAAGCATCTCCTCTTTAATATCAAAGTAATTTACTCATCATGAAAAGAAGCCATTTTAGCAACTGTAAGGGAAGAGAAGGAACTGGCTGTTGCTGCTCCCTCTTCTCCCACTCATTCACATGATGAAGCGGGATCTGAGCAGTGCCTCTTCCCCTGCACTGCAGCCTGAACTTTTGTCTTTCATTAATATCAACACCACGTATCTCCGAAGAGAAACATTTCTGAGTACACCCTACAGAAGTTTTCCACCACAACCACGTGAAAACTGATCACTGAAATGAAAGAGACAATTCATTAATATACTCAATTCCAACCAGTGACTGTACCTGTTGTCTGAGAGAATCTCTTCAGTTACTTTCTTCCCAGTGAACTTGTGTCTGTTTCCCATCTTGAAGTTGAGAGTTTTTCGGAGCCTCCTCAGCCTACGGGAGCAATAACCCCTAAAGAAAAGACAACCACAGTCAGTTTGGCCAAAGAACAACTTTGGTTCTGTTTACTGCTCTCTCCAACCAGAAAAAAAAAAAAGACTGAAGGTTGTGACAGGCAATGTTTTAACAACTAAGAACTCCATATATGATGTACGGTAAGAGGTAGTTCAGGAACTACCTGGAAACCAGTGGTTAAGAGAACAGAAGAAAGGTAAGAAGACACATAATAATTACTAATCTTGAAAAATCAGACTGATGTTCTTCTTACTAATTGCTTGATGTATGTTTGTTGAACACTCAGCTCTGGAAGAGTAGAGTGATTATCAGAGAGATGTTAACAAACAAGCTCTTAGAGGGCAACGGAACAGTCACAGCACATTACAGCTAATGGAAAAACCACTTACTGCTTCACATGGAGCTGCCTGTTGAGGGCTACTTCCCTGGCAGATAAGTTTTTTACCTGCTACAGTGGGGTTTTGTTTTAAATTTAGCAAGCCAACTCACGTTACGACCTCCAAGACATCCACGCTGTTTACTAACCTGTATCTCTGGAAGTCTCCGTGCCGCAAACCATGCTGCTGCTGAGACTCCTTCACAATCTGAAGGACTGCAATGTGCGTTAAGGAGATTGACAGTACAGTCTGTTACCAGTTTTTCATTCTACCCCAAATAACAGGCAGGAACTCTGCAGGTGCCACTAAGCAAAGTTGCTGTGAACAGAGGGGCACCTGAAAAACCTCCCAGAAATGAAATGCACAGCTGAGAGAACTGATAGTCCTAAAAGACCTCCTGACTCCACTGCCTACTTCAGAGCCCTGTGACTGTCATCAAGGCCAGGACTAAGATGTACCACAAGCAGCTCCTCTGACATACAACCACAAGTCTTCCTGTTACCACAGCTCGTTTCAGGATACTCAGCTACCCCAACAGACACATCTAGGCTCATATAACTGACTGCCCTAGCTGTGCTACGCCGCCTCTTGTGACAGTCGCGCTTGTGACACAGTTTTGTTGGCACAACTGAACTAGAGAGAAGCTTTCCTGCCCTTCAACGTCCCGTCTGGCAGGAAAAGGACAGAAGTACACTGAGCAGAATCACTGCTGCCTTCCTGACAGCTTCCACAAACAGACTGCTTTCTGAATACAGAGAACCTCATAAAAAAAGAGCTTTTGGGAAGTATTCATGAGGCTTGTTTTCTACTCCATTTTTCAACGCATTTCTAGTCTTCCTGCATAGTACCATAACAAGTGCTCCATGAGAGAATGCACCAGCCTGTGACTTACAATAGCATCAGTCCAGGATTTCCATCCAGTCTCTGTATTCTTTAGCATATTTGCTCATTTCTGTGTGTCCTGCGCTTCATTTATTCACTTAGTTATGCTAGCAAATATCATCACACTGTATTCCAGTACATTTGCTGATGTTATTCATTCAGTTTACACAGCAGATTTGTTTGTGAAATAAGATCTCCATCATAAACAAAAAGTCTCTGTCCTGCATGTACTTATACCCCAAAGTTTCCCTTTTAAGCTTTATCAAGAAGCCTTAAGAAAAACCCCATGAACCCAAACCAGACTATACAATGACCCCATCAAAAGAAACACTATTACTAGAGAGCAAGAAATTACCAGTTAAAATGGCAAATATCTGCCAAAGCATTTTCTTTGAATTGCACCTAAAAGGAAGTATCTTTAAATATTAAAAACCTGCATTGATAGTCATTACACTGAATGAGTTTGCATTTGTAGAACAAACAAGTCAAACTGCAACTTCTCAACACAGCACTCCTTACCCTTGCCATCTACATCTTTTTTCAGACTTTTTTCCTGTGCAGTAACTCACTGGATTCATATCCCCTACATTACTTTTTCATCTATTTAGGCATTCCTAACATTACCAGGGCAATTAATATGTCCACAGCTCAGGTTATAGGTACTAACTTTACAACACCTGCCATATGCCAAACAAAAAATGGCAACCTTATTTCACGTGGGTTCTCCTCTAGCCCAGAAGATAAAACTCATCCACCGCAGCTGCGCAGCGGGACTAGTTTCACATGAAAGTTTCGCATACAAAAATGCCACGAGCACTACCCGCTAACTCTGGCAGGGCCGGTGTGCCACCTCAGCATACCTGTTCAGATTTATTTTAGGCACTACTGCCCGCTTCAAGCGTTCACATTACCGCAGAAGAGAACTGCCAGCCTGCTCCCATCTGCAGTACGCAGCCCAGCGCAGAGCTCTGCTCTGAAGGCTGACGGCGGCCCTCACAGGGGTCAGGAGGAGAAGCTGCAAAGGTAAAGCATAAATCCCCACTCAGAGATGCAAACCTGACCCGCCTCCGCCTCGCCCCAATCAAACCCTCCCCGGCGCGGCCGAGCCAAGCCCCGCACCTCAGCACGGCCCCGCCAAGGGCCAGGGCAACCCCCGCTGGGGAGCGGAGCGGGGCCGGCCGAGCCCTCCCGGGAGGAGCGGAGCTGGGCCGGCCGAGCCCTCCCGGGAGGAGCGGAGCAAAGCCGGCCCGCGGCCCCCGCGCTGCCCAGAGCGGCCGCCACGTCCCCCCGCCGCCCACGGGGCCAGGCCTGCCACGTCCCCCCACCGCCACCGCTGCGGCCCAA
>JAVSBS010002539.1:21651-34728 GCA_033124195.1 Coracias cyanogaster | reverse complement strand
GGGTCCTGGTTTGGCTGTGGTGGGTGCTGGAGGTGTGGGTCCTGGTTTGGCTGTGGTGGGTGCTGGAGGTGTGGGTCGTGGTTTGGCTGTGGTGGGTGCTGGAGGTGTGGGTCCTGGTTTGGCTGTGGCTGTGGGTTTTGGCATGGCTGTGGCTAGGGTGGATGGGCTTGCCTTTGTTGTCACAGGGGCTGGAGTGGTCTCTTCTACAATGGGTTCTGGTAAGAGATGAAAAGTGCCATGGGTTAGGGCTGGGGTCAGCTGACCTCGATGGATCCCCTGCACTGAGCAGGGCCAGCAGAAATCAGTGAGGGGTGAAGCAGCAGCCGACCCCTCTCAGATCATTCTGAGCCATCCCCCACTTTGAGGATCCCAACCTGGAGACATCTCATCTCCCTCACACAACCTTCTGCCCCTCAAAGGGCATCCTCATGGGGCAACAGTTGCTGGCTAAGGGGGTACAAGGTCCTTGTCTGGTTCTCCTTATCCTGAGGAAGCTGACCTGTCTTAGGGGCTGCCATCACACCTCATGTCTTGTGGTCTGGCCCTGGAACTGCTGGTCCAGGGCTTCCTGGTAGCTCCAGGAGGGTTCAGAGCTGGGACCTCAACCCAGGGGTCAGAGTCCCAATAGCCTGTCAAGAGACACGTGCCGCTTCGCTTCACTTACCACACAAGGAGTTGACACAGACTGCGCCCTCAGGACACTGCGAGCACGAGGGTCCTTCCTTGTAAGGTTTTCGGCCTCTCATGTTACCCCTGAAGCAGAAGACATCAAGCAAAAGAAGGCATGAAGAGAGGGGGAGGGACCCATCCCAAAGAGGGGTCTGATTCAACTGGAGTATCCAAGACAAAACGCAGGATTAATGTGAGCAATGGGTCTTGATCTCCTGCCACAGACCGTCAGTGCTATTTACTTGATGGCCTGACCCCAAGGCTGGTCCATAGACCGGATCCTTCACCATCTCTTAGAAAAGGGCAGTTGATGGGCATTTGGACCCAGGATTTTGTCTCCCTTCTGCTCAAGACCCCTAAGAAGGTCTGCAGCCACCAGCCACTCTTGTTGGTCTCACCAGCTCCAAGCAAGTGGTCCCTAAGGCTAGTCCCAGGGCTTTGCAAGTGGGCACCCTCCTCTCCACCCATGTCCAACCCTTCCTGCTGGTGCAAACGTGCCTCTCCACCCCAGGTGACCGCTGCTGCTGGCAGGGGAAGAACAAGGCCCAGAGCAGGGAGCTGCTGCCACATCAGCCTTGGGCAGCTCTGGGGGGAAGGTCCCTGCCCGGGTCTGTGCCAGGAGCTGAAGCAGACCCCAGCAGTCACAATCACGGGCAAGGATCACCAGACAGCCCTTCCTTCCTGTGTGACCAGCCCAAGATAACAAAGGCCTTTCTTGGAATCACTTTGCTGCTATTTCTGAGCAAGGCCAAACCCTGCTCTGCCACAGGGACCTGAGCAAGGACATCTCCAGCACAGAAAGCTCGTCAAGACGCACCAAGCCACGCGAGGCATGGGACTTACGGCGGGTAATAGTTGCAGACAAGCAGGTACATGTCTTCTGTTTCAAGCCCATCGATCTTCCCACAGAAATTTGCCCCACAGCCGATCTGATGCGTGCTTGCCCAGACCACCTAAGGCAGAGACCAGAGCTGAAGGTGACGTGACTGGGGGACAGCAGATGCCTTGTTGGCAACTTGTCCCCTGGCCTTGAAGGCTGCTCTGTCGCTGCACCGATGTCCCCCCTCATCTCTTAGATCCTATATCCCCACGTCGCTTTAGCATTCGGGGTCCTGCCCCTCACCCCTGTCTGGGCCACCTTCCCAATCTAGCCAGCAAAGCCAAGCGCCGCAGCTTTCCTCCTGCACAGTCCATCCAGGCAGAGCGTCACCACCTCTGCTTTGGCCCTGGAACATCCATCCTCATACCTACCACCACCATCTCTGCTCCTCGCTCCCACCCAAGCTGTGAAGAAATGCCCAGGCCTCGCAGCTCTGCCTAAGACAAGGTGGCCCCCAGCTCTGCCCAGCTGCCAAACAGGGCTGCAAGAGCTTGTTGAAAAAAAAGCCTTCTCCATAGGCTTGTACCATGCCCAGATCCCACCTGGTTCCCCAAAGACTTTGGGAGGAGCTGGGGCTCTGCTACGGCTCCTTTCCCATCCCTCCACCCCAGCAGCCCGGTACCTGGGTGTAGTGGCCACACATCTGCCCGGGGACACACGTGGAAGTTGTCAAGTTGTAGAATTTCTCCTCCCCGTTCCAGTCTTCCACAGCAAATTCTAGGTCCAGGACCGGGGCCATAGCAAAGAGGTTTTCCCCCCGTCGGCCCCTCTCCTTGTTGTGGTCCCAGATGCACTTCTCTGCGTAGGCTTGAGCAAGGGCCTCCAGCTCCGTGTCCCAGCTCTGAAAGGAGCTTGGTGTCAGCATACAGAGAGGGACACCGGGCTCTCCAACATACACAAGGACATGGACCAGGGGCCCTTGGGCTCTCTGGCCACCATTTCCCCATTCATGAGCAAGATTCCAATCTTCCCCCAACACAGGCCTCAGGAGAGGGGAGTTCCACAGCCAGCCCCAGCACAAACCAAACCTTAGCTGGTGGGTCGAACTGGGAAAGGTCCGTGCATCAGCACAACCCTCACCACCTTGCCCGGAGCATCTCTAACGTCATCATGGAGCATCCTCAACTCAGCATGGAGAAACCATGATGCCGGATGGAGGAAGGGAGGGAGCTGACTCCAGTCACGCAGGAGGAGGCCTGGAGACATCCCTCTCTGACCAGGGTGGGGATGGGAGGAGAGGGGGACACACCTCCCCTTGCAGCTGCACAGAGCCTGGGAGGACACGCTCCTGGGAAACATCATCTGCTCGCTTGGATCCAAGACGTGGCCGGGGCCTGGCAAGAGCCCCTCTGGAGCATCCACAGCCACTGAGCCCACCGGTCCGGTCCTCCACCGGCCACATGGATATGCAGGAGGAGGAGGAAAGGTTTTCTCACAGGGAGGAACCCTACGCTGCAGATGTTTGGACCGTCTTTGTGCCCTTGGATGGAGCCAGCAGCTTTGCTTCTGGAAGCAGCCCAGCAAACAGTGGGGACCTTCCCGGATGGAGCCAGGGGGACAGAGCATGGCCCTGACACAGGGCATGTCACCATCGTGGTATTGAGGGAACCAGGGGGAGAGAGGACATCGAATGCCTGGATGGGGGCACAGAGCGTTGGTTGACCTCCCACCATGGCCCCAAGCCAGGCTGTGAGCGATGGCTGCAGAGCCGCTCTGGGGAGCACACGCTGCTCTCCCGCTGGCACGGAGTTGGGCTCCATAAACAGGGACTCGCACCTGCAGGATTTGCCTCATTAAAAAAGAAAAGTGGCTTCAGGCTCTGGATCCCCCCCATCTCCCAACTATTTCCACAGCAACCGGCCCCGTGTCCCAAACAGAAGCGTGGGGTGAGCTCAGCTGGGCGCGGTGCCACGGCAGCAGGTGAGCTCCGAGGCCAAGCAAACGTCCCAGGAGGGAGGCAAGGACGACGCTCTCTTGGAGAACCTCTACCAAGAAATTGTCAGGGCAGCTGAAAGCTGAACATTTGTTGTGCTTCAAAAAAAAAACACCCCAAAGCCTTTGGCTCTGGAAAGCAAGCAGGTCCTTTGTGCTCAAGCAGAACTAAAGCAGCTCGGCAGAGAGGAGCATCTCAACGCGCACGGTCTGCAACCAAAGCTTCAGCTGGAGCAGCAGCTCCTGCTGCAGAACCGCTGCGGGCTTAAGGACCCCCGAGAGACTGTTTCCCTCGGGCTTTCTCTAAGGCTTGGGCTCCAAAGCCCTGATTCTCCAAGTTTTCTGTGCCTTGCTTTGGTGGGTGGCTGCGGGATGATGGTGCTTGAGGCTCTGTCCTCTTTGAGTCTGAGGTCGCTGGTCAGACCCCCTATACCTGCACACAGCATTTCGCTTCCTTGGCTCGGCAAGCTCCCACTGACCAGCCCACCAAGGTTTAATTCAGCCTGGGCAACTCCTGGGCCCGGCGGGGAGGTCTCCTCCAAGCACACTGCGACCGAAAGAGCAAAGCCTTCCAGCTATCCACGATAAACCGTTCTGCTTCTCCTCCTCCTCCCGCGTGTTTCGCAAACAGTGAGAAAAATCACATGTGGTGCGAGATAAAACACGATAAGCCAAATTTTAATCAAATCAAGGGTCCGAATAAGACAAAAAGCAGCAGCAGCTCGAGAGCTCGCGTTTGCTCCCGCTGCGGCCACACATGTTGCTGGACTCACTTTCCACAAGCCAGAGGGGATCTCCCACCTCCAAGCCAGCCATGCCCAAGGGATCAGGAGCGTGGTGGAAAGCCCAGCTAACTGAACGGCCTGGCTGCTGTGTTTGAAGTCGAGTGGTCCCCTATAGATAAAAGCCCATTCACCCGCAAAGGCAAACAGAGGCACCAGGCGATGCAGGACTTCCCCCCAGCCCAGGCCACCTGCTCACGGCAACATCTCACCAGCCTTTCCCATCTCACCAGCCTTTCGCCCCAGCACGAGGAGCTCCAGCTGCATCACTCTCACAGAGAGCATCACGGGACTCACACCACGCTCAGGAACTTCCAGGAATGATCGAAGACAACTCGATAGGTGAAGCTCTTTAGAGGCAACTGGGAGAACCCCTCTGCTGACACCTCGGTGCAGCCCTCCACACAAACCTCCCCCAAGGAGAACCCCGACCCCTCCCAGCACTGAGCTCGAGGCTTGCGCTGCACGAACACCCTCTGACATTCCCCCCCGGCAAAAGCCACTTACCATCTTCAGCATATCCATAGCGGGAGGAGAGACCTGCGAGCGGTATTTATTATGCCCATCCAAGATTATCTTCTTCTCTTCATCACTCAGGGACCAGCTCAGCTCCAGCGCCGTGAGCAGCAGGAGAACAGGAGGAAGACCCGAGCTCAGCATCGTGCAGCCAGCTTCTGCTCTCAGCAGCCCACGGCTCTGGCAGGCAGATTTAAAGCACCTCCCAAAAGCAAGGAACACCCAACAGCTTGAAGATTGGGGAGGAAACGTGGTTCTTTATTAGAGTTTGGGAGCCACGCGGTCCACACCCCTCTCACAGATCAGCCTTGATGGACGGGCTGCAGCAGGGCTGGTGCCAACGACTGCGCAGAGTCCGCTCCCCGAGACAGAGCCTGGGCCTGGATCCTGACCCCTGCCCTGCCGCTTTCACCCCAGCTTCTGCTGCTCCAACCTCAGCCATCCCCTCTGCCCTCAGCCGCAGCTCTTCTACCTCCTGTCCCTTTTCTCCTCAACGATAATCATCATCCCCAAGCAACCAGCAAAGCCCTGGTTAACACCAAGGTCCTCCCCTGTCCCTGGAACGCAGCTGGGTCTACAAACGACGGCAACAAGATGCAACTGCTGAGAGCAGTTTGTAGTGGAGTGACTGCCCAGGCACGAGTCAGAGCCCACCTCGTCCAGCCCCACGTCCAAGCACCGGGTCCTCCACCCTGGTGGGGGTAAGCAGAGGGTCGATGCCCCTTCCCTGTGCTATCAGGGTGAGCAGGGGAGGAAGAATGGGGTATAGAGCTGAAATTGCCCAAAAAATGGGAGTTGAGAGCCTGTAGCAGCCTTCAGGGCTGGCTGGAGTAGCCAGGCATGAGCTCAGCAGGGTCAGGATGGGCTCCCTCCCCGGGAAGGCACCTGGAAGGCTCAACATCAGATGTCCCCAGTCCCACCGCCATGGAGACTGCCTGGCAGAGACCCTCCAGCCTCCCCGCAGCCTCGTCCTCCCCATCTGCGATTGTGCAACCGCCCCGGCTCTGCTCCAGGAGCTGCCTTCGGGGACCGCAGGCTGGGAGAGCAGCTCGGCGGGTGGCAGCTCTGGCGAGCAGAGCCAGGTTCACCACACGCTGTCAGCTCGGCCTCCCCCTCGCCCCTCCCGGCTACCCAGACAATCCTTGTCCATTGATCCTTTTGCTTCAGACCACACTGATCACCTCTCTGACCACAGGTGGTCTCCACTCTGCCCCTAATCTCTTACCTCCGCACGTTACCTTCTCCTGTGTTAGGTCCAGCGTCTACCATATTCCTGAGAGCCCAACGATTTCCACCAGCTGGGTCTGAAGCGAGCATCTCAACAGGCCACCTTCAACTCATCTGCTGAAACCAGAGGTTCCCATTTATTGCTAAGGTGAACTGCAGGCCTGGAGTTTGGGTCAAGGCAAACCTGTCTCCATCAAGAGACAGCTCAAAAGCTCTGCTGCTGCATCTCCAAAGACCTGGAGAAACCCCTAGAAGGGATCAGCACTGGCTCCAAGTTCTGTCAGCCAGCTCGCCATGGAACAGGCAGCGCTGAGAAGACCCCAACACGTGTACTGGTCTCTGCAAAAGGGAATTTTAAAGTTCATCTGGTCCAACCCCCTGCGGGGAGCAGGGACATCTGCAACCAGAGCAGGTTGCTCAGAGCCCCGGCCAACCTCACCTGCAATGGTGCCAGGGATGGGGCAGCCACCACCTCTCTGGGCAGCCTGGGACAGGCTCTCACCACCCTCAGTGTCAAAAATTCCTTCCTTCTCTCTAGCCTTTTAGTTTAAAAAAAGAACTTTCCCTCTTTTAGTTTAAACCCACCACCCCTTGTCCTGTCCCAACAGGCCCTGCTCCAAAGTCCCTCCCCATCCTTCTGACCGGCCCCTTGAAGCACTGAAATGCCACAAGAAGGTCCCTGGAGCCTTCTCCAGGCTGAACAAGCCCAACTCTCTCAGCCTTTCAAGAGTGATGCAGAGATGAAGGGCCGAGCTCCACGCAGCCCCTGGCTCTCCAGCCTCGGCCCGAGCCTGGCAGGAGACAGCGCAGCAACAAGGATTAAGGGAACCAGGACACACGGTGCTCGTGCAGGAGAGAAAACAGCCCTGGAGGAGTCACAACCAGGGCACGTGGCTCACGGGGAAACGTGAGCAAGAGCCGATGCGCTCGGCCGGCTCTGGTGCGGTTGCCGGCCAAGGGCGTGCGGGGCCATTTCTCAACTCCCCAACCTGCCCCGACGGCTCTTTCTGGAGCCAGCGTCCGAAGCGTCGACATTAACAGCTCAAGGTCCAGGCCCCACCCTGGGGCTGACGAGCTGCTGTCCAGCCGGCATGAGGTAAGCGTGTGAGGAATGCAGCTTTCCCTCGCTCGCTCAAGGGACGGCCCCGTCCCGCGCCCGGGGAGCTGCGGCACAGGCGACGGCAGCCGCACGCCGACACCTGATGGGGTGGGAAGGGTCTGGCTCCAGGCTGGTGGGCTCCAGGAAGGCACAACGCAGCAGTGGAGGAGAAACCAAGCCTGGATTTCTACTGACTCGCGTCTTGAGGGGCTCCAGCGTGGCTGCGCCCGTGTCTAACGAGGCTCACACGTTGTCTTGGTGGGAGCAGGAGCTTTCTCTCCTCTGTGTGCCTGTTTTTGTAACTCTGGAGGAGCCCATCATCTTCCACCCCTCATGGCTTGCCTGAAACAAGCTGAATTATGAAGGAATGATGGAGATTGTTACCGGGAAGAAAGGAGGGACAGGCAGAGCTGTTCCATCACCTTCGGTTAGAGAAGCAGGTTAAAAGCAACAGGACATTTTCTAAAATGTTTCTTTTGACAGTTTCCGAGCCAAACGGTTCCAGGTTTTCACTTTCCACTTCGAAAAAGTGCCCTAAGAAGGGTTAAATAACCCCTCCCTGGCTGTCACACAACACAAAAAGAGCTCAGGAAAGGGGGAAAGGTGCATTAACACATGTATTTAATTGCAAAAAGTAAAAACTTTTTTTTTTTTTAATTCTCCTTACATACAAATCTCCATTTATTTACACACTTTACAGGCTTTGTCCAAGTATTTACAAAGTTCACAATATATTAAATTATGACCATCCATAAAATTCTGCATTAAGTGCATATTTACATTCCTTTTTTTTTTTTTTTTTCAATCCACCACTGAATTTATAGTGTTCGGCACTGAAAACAGTCTTTAGGCGTATAGAGCTCCACTCCCCAGCACCCCCGAGCCTTGAGAACCTGCCTCCCCTCCCCGTCGACAAAGAGATAATGCTAAAAATAAATCACCTGTCACTTGCCTGACCCTCCAAAGCTAAGGGGAAGTCCAGCATCTCCCTTCTTTGACTCAGCAGGACATTAAATCTATCCTGTACAAGGCGTTTCCCGAAGAGGAGAATAGAGAGATCTACCTAAAAAAATGTACAAAGAGGAGAAAGTTTGGCTTGCGGGAAGCAAAAGCTCTTTGTGCACCCACCGCAAGGCCCAGCAAAATGGCCTCATCCCTCAAAGTGTTTGGTTCTTTTGGAGGCCACGGTGCCAAACGTGGGATCGGGTGGATCTTGCAAGCTTTTCCCGCGGAGCGGCGTTCCCGATGTGAAGCTGGGGGTTGAAAGGCAGGACCATCACCTTTTGGAGATGCTGGAGTTTGGAGAGCTCCCATCTCTAGTAACGAGGTGCTCTCCTGCTCCCCACCTCCTCCTGGGTGGGACGTGCTGCTGGGAAGAGCAGCCACCAGAGAAGGAAGGTGCTTTGATCCAGCTCAGTCAAACCAGCTTCTCTGCCAGACCATTACAGCAGGAGGACTGGTGGGAGAAGCTAAAGGGTCGAGAATCCCGGGAAATCCAACCCTAGAAAGCTCTCCGGGGTGTCGCGAAGGGAGTTTTTGAGGCTGGGATCTGTAGAGACGCCTCAGGGGAATTTCTGTGTGTGCTGCCAGTGGGGAGAGAAAAAACAACATGAAAGAAAGAAAAGAATCAATAGAAACTGGCAGCTTGGCTCCTGCAGGGGATGCGGATTTCCTGGTACTGAAGTAAATAATAATACTTCTTTCTCCTCCTTTCAGTTACCCTGAGTTCAGGACTGAGGGAGAGCCATGGTCAATGACCTCTGCTCTTGGAGACCAGCTTTAGACCAGGCCCCTCCTGCCCGGCAGACAGTGGCAGCTCCTCTCTGCAGCCCAACAAGTGCAGAGGTGACCGCTCCGCATCTCTGCCCACTGGGCTCTCGGGGAGCCCCGATTTCTGCACCTCACTGGCCATTTCAGAACAGCTTTGCAGCCTCCAGAAGGTCGGGTGAGCGGAGTTGGTCTCCCTGCTCACCAGCAAAGAGCTCACAAAGAGATTTTGAAAAGCTGGGGCACAGACACTGACCAGGCCCTGCCCTGAGCCAGCCAAGGTGGAGAGTGGGCGATTGTCCGAACCAGCACATGCGCTTGGACATGCACAAGTGCCCAAGGGAAGACAAAGGCAAGGAGACCACGGTGGGACACACACCCTCTGCGCTTCACCCCAGCCGCGTTCCCCCAGCACAGCCCTGGGAGGCACCAGGCTCTCGGGACGTCCCGCAGCCCCCTCTGCAAGGCAGAGCCCCGGCTGCGGGACACACCAGGGCTCGCTCGCAGCCCTTTGGCCGAGGTGTCAGCAGCTCCTTTTGGCCATCCTAGCTTTGCCTCTCTGGCCTCGCCTCTGTGTTTTCCAGCCCGGCTCCTCGCCCGCGTTGCGATGCGGAAGGCGATAGCACTACTTCTCTGGCAGCCGAAGACAGGAGCTGCTCTAGAAGCCGTGCTACAGCCCGGGGCTCGGCACTCACAGCGGCCAGCGCCAAAACCGGCTCTTTATCAGCAGGAGAATTGCCCTCCTGTTTCAGCTTAGCAGCTAATTCCTTACAGCTTTTGGAAGAGGAAGAGAAAATATACTGGAAGTTTAAAAACAAATGATGTAAACTCCAAAGGGAGCGCGGTTGGGACATATGCAATGTATCGCCTCGACACAGATCTGGAAACTTATGCAGAGACCATAAAGTGCACTTGGAAAGCTGATCCGCGACCAGGCCAGACTCACCATCTTCCGTCCAACCAGCTGCAACCCTTTGCGGAGGGGAGAAGCGAGATGCGAGGCCGCTTTCGCTAACCAGGCACAAACCTGCCCTCGAGCCCCTCCTCTTTTCCCCCCCAATCTAAACAGCAACCGTAAATAGACCCATTTTCTCTGCTTCTTCCCAAAGGAGCCACGACCGCCTCAGCGCGCGGCTGAGAAACCCAGGCATGTCACAGACACTTGAGAATTGTCTCCGCAGCTCTTTTACAAGTTACGTTCAAGGACACTTAGAAGTCACAGCGTCAGCAAAGCACCCGCAGCCTCAGCGGTAACGGGTCCAGCACGTTCTCTCCTCAGGCATCTCCGACCAAGCGCTTCACACAAACGGATCAGGTACAAAACGGGCAGAGGTGAAGTAACCTCGGCCGCCTTTGAATGGGACTTGAGAAGCTGCCAAAGCGTAAATAGCAACAGTCACTAATGAGGCCCTAATTCTGCCATCACCAAACTCCCAAATTTCCATGAACTAAGATCCAGGCTTTAAGAGGAGGGAGGAGGGCGAGGGGGGGTGTGTGTCTTGGCATGGACAAGATGGTGCGTAGTGTCACTAGTGTGACGCACCCCCCGAGCACCAGCATCACTAACAGAAGTCTTATTAATCCAATTCCCTTTAATAGGTTGCTACAAATTAAATTAGTCTTTCTCTGTCCTGAGTTGGGCTCTCCCTCGCTGGTTTCTAGATCTGGTGTGTGCTGGTCCAGTGCTGAGGGCCACGCACAGCCCGACACCGGCGCTGGGGTTGTTCTTACTCATTTACAGGAGGAAAACAAGGGTTATGCATAGAAATGTTCGTAGTGTCAAGGCCTCAGACTAAATTCTTTGGAGCAGGACCTGTTCTCTGCCTTATCCTTGGACAGGAGCCAGGCGTGGTCACCCCACCTGGCAGCTCTTGTCAGACTCTCTTACGATTCGTACGATGTTTGCTCCCGTTCTCTTGGTCTTACTCAAAACCCAAGGCTGGACAGACACGTTTCCAACCTGTCGTTTTACACGTACCTAAAATATTTACAGAAGAAAAGGCTCCTCTCGCTCCTGAGAACAGAGTTAACTCTGCTTTCAAACAAAACCCCTCCCAATTCCATATTAACAAGTGTGAGAGTATGTCCTGAAGGCCAGCGCCGGCCTGTGAGTTCAGCCTGACACATCTGCAAATGATCTTCAACAGCAGGATCAGACCCAAAGGATCAGACTTGGAAGGGGCCGCAGCATCCGCAGCCGGCAAACACCGAACCCGAGCCTCTCTCAGGGCGTTGGGGAAAGCAGCGCACAGGCAACAGGAAGCACGTGAAGGCAGCTTGGAAAGGACTTGGAAAAAACCAACGTTCGTTCTGAAGACAGAGCTTCAGGTCTGGAAGGAGTTGATGTAAAAAAACGCCAGGGATGAGGAAGCTTTTGGGTGCTCCTGGGCTGGGAATGCAGGAAGCACCTCAGAGCAAGGAACACCCGAGGATGGTCCTGCAGCCCTGGGGTCTTAGGTGCACAATCTAATCTGAAACCTGTACAGAGCCGCTCTGCACCCAGCCCCATCTCCTTCCACAGCTACTGCACTCCCAGCACCGTCACCACTAAAACTCGCAGCGATTCCTGATTTTTCAGGAATAGAGGTTGAGGAAAAGAAAAAAAAAAAGCAAAGCACAGTTACTATTGGACTTACTCACAACCTGCTGAGAGAAACTGCAGCAGAGCGACCACAGGACACACAAAGAAGAGGCCTGAACAGATTCTTTTGGTAGAAGAACGACGCCGTGGGTGGGGGTCTCTGCCCCAGCCCTGGGGCAGGGAGCTGAGGCCAGCTTTGTGGGGCACGCCACGGAGGCACATGGCTGCGTACGTGACGGAGGGATGGGGTGGAGGTGGGACACATCACCAGTTCATTCCCTTTATAGAGCTGGCCTGACAAGACAGGCTCAAAGCCTCCTCCTCAGGAGGAACATACACCGAACATCACACACCCCCTCCACTCCTAAACCTCCCAGGAAGTTTCAGAAGTGCCATAATTCACAAAGGAAACAAAGTAAATCTCATCCTGAGAAATCCCTCTGCTGCTCCTGGGAAAAAAAACACCCTTTGCTGCAAACCCAGGGCTTACCTGAGGGGACAGGGAAGGTCATAAATAGCTCGAGCTTCTCCCAAAATACATTTGAGGAAAGGCAAAGAATTACCTCAAGGGTTAGGAAAACAGTCAGTTTTAAGCACTGTAAACATGCAGGGTGGCAAAGCTGCCTGCCCCAGTTGCCCCAGCTCTATCTCTTTCAAGACGTGGCCTTGGCTTCAAATCTGAAAGTCTTCTTGTCCTGGAAACAGCCATTTTCTGACCCCACTGTCTTTAGCTAGCAGCTCCATCACAAACAACCGCTGGCTCTGTCCCTTTGGCCATGAAGCTCATCGTCCAGTAATCTGTGCTGGCATAACCTTTGGAAGATGGAATAAAGAGGTTATATTAGATGAATCCATGTTTCTTGGCTGCTTGCACCTTGCATGGGGTGATGGATGTGCAGAAGCTCTTTGGAATGACACTGCCCTCAACAACATGGTGGGTCTGGACCACCTGGTGGAGCACTGTGTCTTGTGTAGCCCACACACAGCATCCCTGGTATCCCAGTGTTTGTGTTCCAGGCCAGAAACTCCCAGTCCAGAATGATCCCTCCGCTGTACTGGAGGCACACACCAGTTTGGAGGTGGTAATGGCACCCACTCAGGTGTCAGGCAGGAAACACCCAGCTGGAAGCAGTCTCCTGACTCCAAGGGACCTCCCAGACCCCACATGCTACAGCCCTGGTACTCACCCAAATCTCCAGCTTCCAGCTCCACCTTGAACATCTCACAGTGTCCTCTGCACTTGTCCAGCGGTACGACGGTCAGGGTGAGCTGCCCGCTGCCAACAGCAAAGAGGCTGTGCAAACTGTAGCTCTGGGAGGAGAGGAGAATAGTTCAAAAGCTTTGCTGGCTTTTCTTGGGTCGGTCTGATCAAACAAGCGGCAAGTCCCTGCCCTGCAGCAAGGTGAGACAGCTCAAACCGTGGGTTTGCTGCTCCCCCAGCTGCCAGCAGATCACAGCTGAGGTCAGCTGCGTTCAAGGGTCCTCCTCCCCTCTTCTGTCCAAGGCAGTGCAGTAGCAAGCAAAAGGACAAGAGGAAACGGCCTCAAGTTGCCCCAGGGGAGGTTGAGGTTGGACATGAGGAACAATTTCTTGGTGGGAAGGGCTGTGAAGGGCTGTGCCAGGC
>JAVSBS010002538.1:0-25722 GCA_033124195.1 Coracias cyanogaster | reverse complement strand
CCCCCTCTCCCCCGCTTCTCTCCTCTCCAAACTGGCCCCCCCTTTCTCCCCCCCCCCCCGCCCCGGCCCCATGTGCGCTGCCACAACCTCTATAAATATTCAAAAAGCCGCATTTTCCGGCAAAGCGCTGGCTCGGTGTGGGGGGTTCCCGGGGGGGATGTTAATAATGGGGCTGTGCCAGATTTACCCCCCCATCAACCGGCACTGGTGCAGTGGGGGGGGGGCAGCCCCTCCTTTGCCCGTGCAAATGTATCCTGCCCCTTGTCCTTGGTGCCTCAGTTTCCCCGCCTCAATGGGATTAGGTTGGGAAAACTAAGGAAGCAGAGCAAGAAAGGTGGAGTAACAGGGATAACAAAGACACACACACCCCCCCCCATCTGAAAATATTTTGGGGGGGTGGTTTGAGGCCTTGGTGGTGGGAGGTTTGGGCAAATCCTGGGCAAACAGCTGCTAATCGCTGAATAAAACAGCAATTAAAGGCACCGTCAGCGGTAATAAATCTGCTAACAAGGAGGCGATGCCCCCGCGCTCACTGTTTGCCCAGCTGATTAACTGGGATGAATCCTGGGATTATCCGTTGGGATCCAGCTCCTTTGTCTCCGTCCCCCCATCCTGGGCAGCCTCTGGAGCGTGCCAGCCGTGGGAGCCCGTCACCGCAGCGTTGGGCCTCGTAGCGGGATTCATATGGAGGGGTTTTAACCTCTGGTGCTTCCCCCCAAAAAACAGGATTCCCATTAAAACTCCCCTCTCTCCACGAAAAGGCACAAAAGCTCTTCTGGGATTGACCTCCCCGATTCCCGGGTGGGACATGTCCCATCCCGGTGGCTCCACTTTTCCCGGGACACCCCGTAGAGCAGGTGGGGGGGCGTGGGAATACTGCAGTATTTAATATTCTGGCGTCCTCCTCAATTCCCATCCCAGGGAATTATTCAGATAATAGTTGGATAAACCTGTTATTCTACAGATAATTTATTTCTTCTTGTTTTTTGTTGGTTTTTTTTTTCCGATCCTACTGGGATTTCCCGGGGCTGCTGCAGCCTCCGCTGGAGCTGCGGAAAAGCTTCACGGTCCCGTTAAATTAATATTTATTTACTTTCTCCGTGCCCAGCACTGAGAGGGACGGATGAATAATGGATGGGCCCTGAGACCCCGCGATGGAGCTTCCTGGGATCAGGCACCTTTGGCAGGATTTGGGGAGCCCAGAGGGTGCTGGTGAGGCCGAGTGGGGCCAGATGTGTGCAGGGGACCAGATGTGCACCTGGCCATGGCCCCAGTGCAGCTCGGGGTGAGGGGAGCATGCTTGTTTGACCTCTCCAGATGTGCACCCAGATGTGTTTATGACCATCTCCTAGCTCCAGATGTGAACCTAGATATTAGCTCACCTTCCTCCTGCATCCAAATGTGCACCTGACCATCTCCTACCTCCAGATGTGTCCTTGCCTGCCTCCAGAGGTGCAGCACCCTCCAATGTCACGCACACACCCTCCAGCACTCCCCTTCTCAGTGCCATGGGCTCTATTGACAAGGTGCCACAGAAGAGTGATTGGAAGGCAGCACATCCCTGCAAACCCTCTGCTTTCTGCCTGAGGAGCTAAAGCAACAAATGAAAGAGAGAAGAGAAAAATAAAGAAACCAAGAGTGGTTCAGGCTCCAGCGTGGGATTTAGCTCCTCTCCCATGGGGGTGGGAAGAGCAGCGAGGCTCTTGTCTTGGGCGTAGGCACCAAGGCCACCCCGGTGTGAGCCAGCACCATGATGCTGGTTGTGATGTGAGAGCAGCGAGGAGCCAGGGGCTTAGAAACACCCTGCAAAGATGTGGGGGGAGAAGGAGCATCTGTGTGCCCGGCGTGGCCTCGCATCCCTCCCAGCTCCATGAAAGGACCACATTGTGCTGAGACCAGCGCTCGCCACCCCACCACTCCCACCCCAATTTCTAGGAACAGCACCAGGATTCCGAGAAGGAACATGTGAGAGCTCAGCCACGCCAAAATCCCACCCTAGCCAGGAAAGCTTAGCATGACTGCGGGAGCTGGTGAGAGCAGGAACCTCAGGTGGTCCCTCTGGGCACCAGCCTCTTCTGCCACAGCAGGGTCAGAGCTGGACGACTCAGGTGCTGAGGGCAGCGAGCGGCCTCCTCCTCCTCTCCTCAGCAGGGAGAAGTAGCAGTGGGAGGAGGAGGAGAAGATGGTGTAATTACTGCAGCACCTGAGATCTCATAAAGAGTGCCATGTAGATTACCTCCTCCCGACAGGCTGGAGCTTTGGTTTATAGTTTACACCAGCATATATCGAATTAACCTCAGAGAAAAAGGTTAAACTATCAATCACGAACTGCAGTTTAAAGAACTGCATTCCCCGTGATATATGGCACTGGCAGGCACGTCAGAACTAAGCCAAAGACTCCTTAAAAGTAACTGGGGATAATGGGCCCGGCTCCTTATGGAGATAGATGTGCAGTGTGTTGACTTTAATATGCTGCATAAATGAGACCCCGGTGTGGAAATATTGCATCACAATGTAAAACAATTTCCTCTATTCAAACAACCTCTAAGTAGACTTCTCCTATTTAATAATGGCTGGGCAGCTGGGCCAGCTCCGGGCTGCTCTGGGTGATGTCAGAGGTGCCGGCGGGGTGTGGGAGGACACATCGGTGCTGGGGGGACCCGGGGCAGGGAGCGCGGGGCAGTCGCTGGCGCTCACCGGGAGCGGGGCCTCCGAGAGCAGAGGGCTTCTATTAGCTGCACATGTGTAGAGCAGCGGGGCTGTAATTTGAAGACATGTAACACAGACTGTTTACATTTTTGCAATCCTGGATAGTTATGTGCTGAATTTCCCTACTGGAAAGAAAAACTGCATGAGTGGGGAATGTGGGGAAGGAGGCGGCTTCTCCCCTCCAGAGCAAGGGGGATGCATCGCATCTGGGAGTGGGCTCGGGAGTGGACACGCACCCTCGCTGCCCCGGGACCGGGGGCCCCTTGTGTCCCTCCTGGCTGCAGCCCATGGTAGTCACACCAGGTAGCCTGGGTGGTGGGACTGCTCACAACGTCTGACTGCCCATGCCTTGCCGAAGAGGCTGGCAGCTCACCATGGGAAGCCACAGGGCTGATGCCACGCTGGCAGACGTGCAGAGACGGGGTCCTTGCCCAGGGCAGAGCTGGGACCCCCACCCCAGCACCACAGAGCCTCTCACCAGAGTCATCCTGAGGTGACTGTGCCTCGGGAGCTGGACCACAGGCAGCCTCCCCCCACCTCTGCATGGACCCACCACCATCACCACCGGGAGTGGGGCTGTCTCTGCAGTCACGGGCTGGGACACGTGCTACAAAGCTGATTTTTAATTGTAATAAATATAATTGCTAGGTTCAGGCTAGCTGCTCAGCACTGCTTCGGGACCTTTGGGATAACTATCATTCGATACTCTCAGCCAAGGATAACACCGCCCAGTTTTCATGATACGCTTTCTCATTGCAACAACCCCATCAAAGTCACCGCTTTGGCCAAGGAATGGGAAGGGTCACTCCAACGATGGCACTTCTGAGACTGAGCAGCTCTGACAAGCCTTCCACTGACCAGGGAAAGCCACCCCTAACCAGGAGCACCGCGATGGGCAGCGAGAGCATGGGCGAGCTCCACTCCTGCTCGCTGGGGATGTGGCCTCTACCCTGTCATCCCTGGCCCAGGGGAGCTCTGAAGCATTGGAGGAACAACCCTCCAGCCTGGCCCTTCAGATCAGTGCTCATTCTGGATGAGCTGAGACTAGATCTGCTCGTCGTACTCTCTGAGCCTAAAAAAAGGCTCATCGGAGGTTAGTGCTTTACCTAACACACTGTCTTGAGGAGAAGAAAAGGTCAGTGAGACTTTTGAAATAAAAATGTTTCCATCTCAGTTGAGAAAAAGCCCAGATGGGTGAGCAAAGTTTAGAAAAGGGAAAGAATTGAGCAAGCAAGCAATACTGTGAGAAGCTGATAAGAGGAGCTCTAGCAGGAGAATAGGGGAGCCTTGTCTATCAGCCTATTAAAGGCTATTCTTACAAGTTTTTTTTCTTTTCATTAATACGCAGGGTGAATAGAACATTGAATAAAAATCAGTACTTACTGCACAATTGTAGGATTGAAAGGTAACTGTCAACAGAAGGATTGGGGTGACAAAAGGGGCCATTTCAGTGCTTAGCAAATGATTTTCGGCTTGTCATTTCAATAGGCCGTGTTTTTCAGAGATTGTGTTTTTTTGAATAGCGTTTATTACCATGCTTTTTAAAAATTTCATGTTGTCTCTTTGCAGGCACCATTCATTTGCAGATGCAGTATTCCTTTTTGGTTGTCAGAGGGATACTGCTTTAGAAAAATAAAGTACAGTTGTCCAGTGAGAAAAAGGATTCTCTTGTGAAGCTAATGGCTGGGAGAAAAACAATCGGGGCAGCTCCTACCTTCTTGCCAGCCTGACCCAGTTTCTCCCACTGTTCTTTATTCATGATGGCGTGGGCCACCGGTTCTCTCCATTTCAAATTACAAGTACGATGCTGAGTAAGATAAAACTTTTTTAACAGAAAGCCCATCTTCCTTATTGCTCCAGTTTTGCAGCCGGAGACCCTAAAATACAAATAGGTCTCCTATCTCTTGCCCACAGACAAGAGGTCCAATTTTGCAGTCTTTATTCAGACAAAATCCCATTTACCTCAATGGGGGCTTTGCTTGAATGGGCAGTGGGCAATTAATGCTCAGACTTTACAAAAGAGATACGTGGGGTGTTTAACGCATTGTGCGTATGCCCGAGAGGAGAAGCTAAGTGACAAAGTTTTACGGTTATCTGCTTTAAATAAAATCTTTGAAAACATGTGTTGGTTTAATCGAAATGATCATGTTCATTGCTACATAATTGCTCACATAGGTCCAGAATTTGCATGACACTGTGTAGTGTGCAATAGTGGTTAAAAGGACCTGCATTAGGATTTCATATCATTTTAACAAAAACCACCATTTTTGGCACCCTGGGCTTCTAAGTAGAGAGTAATCTAGAATTAGTGAGAAATAGATTTCATGGCTTTAAGTCACTTTATAGTGTGCAGGTCTTGAACCCTGATCTTTTGTAAATTGAACCACTTGTGAAAAAACAAAGGGCTCTAATCCTTTTAAACTGCCACTGCACATCCCTGGCCCAGTGCCCTTGAGAAGTGATTTAAATGGCATTGAGTATGGCAGCTCAAAACATACTCAAATCTGTTAAGAGGCTGCTATCTATGAAGGCAATGGAAGCAGGGTAAAAAAAGCTAATTAAAAGTATTGATGAGTCTGCCAGAGAGAATAATATCCTTCAGCCCCCTGAAAATCACCCGGAGCAAGACGGGGATCCTCCTGAAACAGCGGCTGCAGCGAGGAGCAGGGGGACGGCTGGGAGCAGGAGGGTGCTGGGAAGCTGCTTTGATGGTTGGTGCAGGACGTGCCCCACACGTCACCCGTGCTGCCCAGGGCTGTGCACCAGCTCCGAGGGATCCCAGCTCCTGCGTGGATCCTGGACCACTTCTCCAGGTCTGGCACCCAGAACATCACCTGCCGCTTTCCTCTTCCACAACAGACACTGTGAGAAGTGATTCGGGGCAAGCCTGGCTGGAACGCCAGCAGGTCCGGCAGTGGTGGCCGGAGGTGCTGGGGCTGCCCAGAGCCCTTCAGCAGGGCACAGGCATCAGCCCTGGGTGGGCAGCGGAGGGGAGCTGCCCCCAGACATCCCCCCTGGGGCTGCCTCCACCACTCTGTGTGGGTCCTCTTCCGCCACATCAATAGCCCAGAAAAATCTGGGCTTCCCACCTGGGATGCTGCTGAAGATCACTGTCCAGTGCACAGCTCTGCCGCCTGCCCGGTCTCGTAGCCTCCAGCCCAGCTCAGTGGAGGCTTTTGCCGCTTAAAAAAAAAAAAAAAGGGGAAAACCTTTTTTCCCTTTCCTCCAAAACACAAGACACCACTTGCGAGCTTTCCCAGGTGACCTGGAGTTTTCTGTGTTAGACAAACATTACTAATTCAAAAGCACTTTTCTTTTCAACAGCTAGAATTAAATCAGAACTCTTTCCTGAGGAGCCACAGCAATAATGGGTGTGTTAATGAGGATTATCCTTCCTGCCAGCCCCAAGGAACAGCTGATAAATCAATAGACCCATCACAGGAGCGCTCCTCCCCATCTCCCCAGTCCGTAGGCCCTGGTGAGGTGCGCGGCAGTGGCGGTGGGGAGAGGCACGACCAGTGGTTCCCCCCAGTAAACGGCCACGCTCATGGGGACACTGGCCATGGGGTGGAGAGTGGGGGTCCACCCGTGTCACACAGCCCCACATGCCGGGAAGAGATCCGGCCATCGCCATCGCTTTGCGTGGCTGGGTCCTCCTCATCCCGGCCAGCCGAATGTGCTGGGCTGGCAAAGCATCGCCCGGTGCCGCACTCAGGAATCCCAACTCTCCTCTATGTGCAGGGAAGGACACTGGGCCTGTTCTTCTTTTTGCACCATCGGTTTGCATGTCACCCTTTCCCGTCACAGGACCCATGGGTGGTCTCATTGCTCCAGGTGTCCGTGGGGCTGTCCTGGAGCCGCGCTTCGGTGCATTCATCAGCATCCCGCACAGGCACCGAGCCCTCGGTGGAGTCTTTTCCCCCTCAGCCATAAGGGCTGGGGCTCAGGGGCCAGCAAGGACAAAACGTTCTGTTTCCTTAGCAATAGCAGAAAAACAAGAATTTCACTTTGAAAAACTTAAAAAAAAAAAAAAAAAAGCACTGTTCTTTAACAAACCTGCTGTCTGCTCTTCTCCCAGGGGAAGGGCTGAGACAAGGATCTCGGCAATGGAAATGCCTGACTCCGTGTTTAAAGTGCCCTTGTTAGCCTTGCCTTGATGGCTGTCTTGAGGATCACCGATCCCACAGATATTTAAGGCCATATAATTTGCTTATCTCCTTGTACAGTCTTAAACAACCCCTGAAGAAAGAGACAGGCTGTTCCCTTGCAAGCACTTCTGTTTCCAGCTGATGTTCAGGTCACAGCAGAGGGACCCCACCCAAAGCACCCCTCTCTGTGCCCTTGTCCTCAAGCAAGCCCATGACACGTGTGATGGGAACATGGCCACTCCCAGACACCAGCCAGGACCACCGGTGGGTGGTGCTGGCCAGGAGATCTCCATGGTGCCGGCTGAGCCGCGGCCCCATGGCAGGGGCTGCCGGGGCTGCCTTCGCCAGGACTCGGGCTCTGATCCCAGCCGTTCAACGAGGTTTCGGGTGCTGTGCTGCCCTCGCTCATGTGCGAGCACCCAGCAGCCGCTCCTCAAGCCGTGCTTGTCCTTCTCCACCCAGACATCAGTGGCGGCTTCCCCAAACCCTCACGTTGTAAATATTGATGGAGAACCAGGATGAAAGGCCATAGAGCCCATGTTAGAGCACTCTCCAGACATCAGTCACACAAAAGACTTGAAAACAAAGTTCAATTAGGTGTGAAGGAAATTACAGGCTATGCAAGCAACAGCGGGGCTGTGTGAATTAGAGAGACGTTAGAGCAGGAGACAATATGCAGCCCAAGATAAACGCATTTGTCTTCGCTCCACACCAGCCTTCGCTGCCAGCTTATGCTTCAAGCCGTGCAAACAGAAGCCTCCTGGCGTATTTGGAAGATAGTCAACACTTCCAGCTATAAAATTTTAATTATAAAGCATGCTGTTGAGTCAGATGAAGCAACCAGCCCAGTGAAAGGCCCAGTGCCACCAGGTGTGGGCTCTAAATGGGATGCTGGGATAATGTTTCTCCAAAAGTCAAATGGTCTCCTCCCCGCAGCTTCCCACCACTGTCAGCTGCTCCAGACACGGGGTCACCATTTCAGCCCAGAAACAAAGCTTTTATAACAGCAGACACGGACACCTTATGTCTTCCAGGAAAACCCATGACATACAGCAGATGAGGATCTGCAGCATCTCCAGCACAGAGACTCTTGGGCAAAGAGCAGCTGAAGCATCCACAGACTCTCTCTGGAGCTAGAAGCTATTCCTGCTGTGCTGCTGCAAACCTGTATTCGGCTGGAATTTTCTGAGGACTTTTCCAGCTGCTCGGATACCTCCCACATCCCCGATTCCTCAACTCCGTGCCATCCACCCTTCCTTCTCAAGCATCATCACATGTGCCTCTCTCACAGCCTCTCCACAAGCACCAGCAGTTGCTGTGGTTGCAGAGCTGTGGTGCCTCAGACAAGAAGGGCTCAGCAGCACTGAAAGGCCATTGTGTCCCTCGGTATCACCACTGGGAAACTGAACACAGAAATATGAACTCAGCAAGGAAATAATAAAAAAACCAGTCACTGCTAAATGCAATAGATGCTGAGTGCCCAGGGGTAACGGGAAGGGAACCTGAGAGCTGCAGACACGAGGTCCCAAAGTCCTGGGAGATTAGACAGGAATGTCTGTTGCAGTGCAGGGATTTTGCCTTGGGATTGCCTTGACACTAAATCAAAATTTGAGAAGTTCTCTGAGTTTGTACGCGAGCCCTGGCAAAAGCAGCGGCAGCGAGTGCGGGGTGTTAAACCGCGGGTGCCTCGAACGCCGTTTGGGCACGTACAGGGATCTGGGCTGCACAACTGCTACCCTGGGGCCGGACAGGGACAACTGATGGGCTTTTAATTGCAGGCTCGGTATGAAGCAAGGTGTGGGCCAAAGTGCAGCTACAATAGGTGCGGCGCCAAGAAGGGTTTGGTGCCAGCAATAGATACTCTGGCAAACTCAGCCCTACAGCTCCAATTATGGGGCTTCTCTTATACCACTGTCTCTAAACATTGGCTTCTGACTGCAGTGCCTTATGCCAAATTGTAATCGCCCTCATTCTGCTAATGGTCAAAACGCTCCGAGTCCAAACGGGATGGAATAATAGCCGAGGAGGAGCAAGCACACTTCAGAGATTACGCTCAGCATAGCGTGTGGCAGCATATAGGGAATTGCAGCATATGTCATCGCGCTGTGATTACCTCACAGGATCTGGAAAAACACACTTTTCCTGTTCAGACTCCAAAATGATCATAAATTCAAATGGGTTTTGCAGCTTTCTGTGAGGAAGACTCTCCAGCAAACCCCACCAGCCCGTGAAATGCCAGAGCGTCTGCAGAAAGGTGCTGGCAGTGCAGCGTCGTTCCTGGGAGCACGACGAGGGCCCGTTGACACCGTTCACACCATCATAATAAGCCCTGATTTATAGCTTATTAAAATAGAGTGAGTTGAGATAAAATGCCAGGAATAAAAAAATATGACCGGATTGAGTGTGACTTGGCTTATTGAGTTTGTTTCCTATCTTTTTATAAGGGCTATAAAAACAAACAGCTCTCACTTGACTAAAGAAATCATTCATTAAGTTCCTCCACTTGCTCCAGCACATCCAGACACAGGCAAATAAATTCCGGGTGTCCCTTTTGGGAGCTCGTCCCAAGAGCAGCGGTGGAGCCTGTCGGCTCCGGCCGTGCCAGCGGGCAGGGGCAGGCTGGGGGCGGCCACACCGGGGGGTCCCAGGGGCCCGGGGGGTGCCCCAGCCCGGGAAGGACTGTCCACCCCATGGGGCTGCCCAGCCAGGTCCACATCCAGCCCACTGAGACGTGGAGATAAATGTAATGGAAAAAGAGGATGGAATGGGAAGGGAAAGCCTGAGCAGCTGGCAAAGAGAAGGAGGAGCCTGAGGCAAAATTTATTTCTGTCAACTGGTGGTCTATTTCCCTGATACCATTTCCTTGTATACAGATAAGGAGTTATCTTAAATGACCATGTCTTTTTCAATTTGTACTTAACAGTCAGTCCCATTTTCCTTATATGATACTATCACAGCAGGATGAAAAATGCATTACAATAATCCCTGAGGATCTTCATATATCAATATCAAATGGTCTGAAATTGACCTGTTATAAAAACCAGCCTTTCAAGTCAGAAAAAACTTAAATAAAAAAAGCAAATTTCAGAGCTTGCAGTATGCTCCATAACCCAAATACTCAGGCACAAAGAGCAACGTTCCCAGAATACTTAATGAAAACAAACCTTCAACATCCATGAAAAAAATACCCTTACTATTGATACATCTGCATAACATTCTCTGCACCTTGGAGGAACGCTAATCCCGGGCCAGGATGATGCACAAACCACCACATTAGGCTGAGCCACTGATTCCAGGACCAGTGATTTAGCTCCAGGAATTTTCTCCTCAGCCTGCACAAGCTTGAGCGGTGGCAGCTGGAGAAGAGGAAGAGGAAGCAGCTGAAGCCGAAAGCATGGCAGATCCGCCCTGGCCACGCTGCTCGGTGCATGGTGCTGCTGATGCCCAGCCCAGCTCCAACGCCCGGCTCTGCCCCGACGCCCAGCTCGGCTCCAACAACTGGCTCTGCCAGGAGCCAGGGCTGGAGGAGCCCTGGCACTGGGGGTCAGGAACACCTTGCTGGCCTTCAGCTCTCCTCAGGCTGGAGGTGGTGCGAGGCGCACAAGAGACATCACATCAAGCCCGGAACATTCTTCCTGCAACCTTTTCAGATGAAAATGTACCTCCAGGCTTTTCCACACAATGCAACGAGAGGACAGGGCACTCTGCTGGGATATCACCCATAGCTGCATCTTGGGCTCCAGCTGGGTTCACTCCTTGCTCACTTGTAAATACTTGCAGCAAGAAGAGTGGCGAGGAGCCTGGGCTTGGATGCAGGAAGGCTCTCTCCATTCAGCATGTTTGCAAGAAGTACAAACACCACATCATCACACCACTTTATTCTGCCATAGCTATTAGTACATATTTCCCCTCTCACTAGCACAGCTATTGGGGATTTGTCATCCAAATTAGAGCTAAGGATACAAAAATACCTGAACAGATCCTAATCAGGAGAAGCTGTTTCTGTTGTGAGTTATTGGCCCACCACAAGCCAGCAGGGGAAAAAAAAAAAAGCTGCAAAGGAGACAGGCACCATCAGAGCAGCCTGTGCCTAAAGCAAGTCAGAGGCAAGTTCCAACTGCAGCCACGGCGGACAATGTCTGCTGCTGGAGGAGGTGCAAAGAGGCACCTCTCACAGTGGTGGAGGACAAAATCACCAGACCCCATCACCACAAACTTGGGGCACATTGAAAACCTGGCCAAGGGCCGTGTGGTGCAAAGTACAGCGCTGGGGCCAGTGTCTACCAAAGCCACCTCCTCTGGCATGTCCTTGGGGCTGGGCTCCAGCACCAGCGTGGCACAGGTGGCTGTTCTCTATGTCGAGAGTTGCTGCAGAACCAGAGTCCTCAAGCATCAGGTGGAACTGACGGATGTGGGCATGGCCTGGAAAGGAAATCACAGATAAAAATAACACTATGAAACAAGCTGGGACTCTTTGTGTGCAGTGTTCAGACATTCTCTTCTCTCCTGCCCCAGCATCTCTCCCACCCAGGGGATCGGATCCAGCTCCACCAGCTCTGCCCTGGCACGGTGCTGGACCTGCTGCTGCCCTGCTGGGCACTGCCCCGTGCCCACTCCTGCCTGACTCCTGTCCTGCGTGCCCTGCACCATATGGCTGCAGGATGCTCTGCTCCCATTTTAAATCTTCTGCCCCTCCATGAAGGTGGAGCTACCATGCGTAATGACCGCTCAGAGGAGCCTCAGCCCCGCTGTCCACAGGAGAGTCCCCAGAGAGGGGCTTTCTTGGTGCCAAGCGGGGCTGTGGCTTTGGCTTTGCGCAGCTGCCCGCGGCACAGCATCCCTCCCACCCTGGGCCAACTGCAAAAGTTGAGCTGACAAGGGGTCCTGGAGGAGACTCTGCCAAAGAGGAGGCAGGAGTGTGAATCCTGGCACACGTCTGAAAGGAAGGCCGCCAGCTTTAAGTGAATTTTATGAGAAGTGCATTGGGCTACTTATCATTTTAAATGAGACCCGCATCTACAATGAGAGACACAGGAGGACGTAAGTAATGTCAGAACAGAGCCCTTTGTTAATTAATAAACAGGAGTGCAAGCTAAAAGCTTTACATCTACCACTGCTAAATGCACAGTTAAAAGGCCCGTAATAACCTGTGTTCGTAATATATTCCAAGCGTTCCGCCTGGCTCTGAAGTGCATGTGATGTGACACCATCTACCTGCTGCAGCACGCAATTAAAACTAAGCCGCGGTTCAGCCCATGATGAATATGAAGCGAAACGCTGCGCAGCAATATCACCTGGCAGATCAGCCTAATTGTGATGGCATCTGCAGTGCCAGAGTTCAGCTGGAATGCGTGTGCTTGTCACAAATCCTGGCTTTGCGGGGATTTCTGACAGGGCGCTGTGCTCTTGCGCGTTAACGGAAGCTCGCCAGTGAGGCACAGCTCTCGGCTGGCCTTGTTTTAAAATAATGCCTTGGGCTCCCCAAATCACTTTAAAATCGAGGCACATTTCGGTTTACTCGGTTTCCGCTGCCCTCATAACGAGCATGCCGTGGTCGCGGCACACAAATTCGCATCCTCTTGTTCACCAGGCACCGTTACCGCGAGCGAACATGCAGAGTAGACATTAGCAGGCACACACGGCCACTTAGATGCCTGCTCATTTGCATATGCAAATAGCCGTTTTGCATGCAAGACATGATTTACAGAAAACGGGACATCGAAATCAAAGTCACAGCGCGTGGGCTCGCACTGGCCACGGCAATGGCTTTGCCACGGCAATGGCTTTGCCACGGCTGCAGACAATATTGACGGGTACGCTAGATCAGGATGAGCACTGTTGATGAGAAGCGCTGTAAAATGGCATTAGGATTGGTTTTACAGCTAGGGGGATTCATTAGCGTTCATTAATTTTTAAAAGACCCTTGGAGTGGGTCAGCGCTGTTAACTCCCTGTCCTGGCCGCCCTCTGTGCAGCCAGCCTGGCACTGCACAGCAGCAGAGGCTGCGAGGGCTGGGTGATGCCCCATCCCTTGAGCAGCCAACTCCTGACATGTCCACCAGGCTCAGAGCAACACCGAGGGTGCCTTTTAAAAGGAGTACGAGGATGGCATTTCTAGCACTGACTTCATGAGAGACCCTGTGAGCTTCCAACAGCTGATGTGTTTGGTAAAGACCCTTGAGCCTCCAGGCACAGCATCGCCCACAGCCCCTCTCACCGTGGGTGACACCCCCACCAGGATGATGGCTTTGGGAGCAGCTGAGCCAGTGGTGCCCCATGGATCAGGGGTTGAGAAGCACTGAGCACTGTGAAGACAGCCAGCAGGCAAAAGATGAGCTCTCCAAGCCCAAGGGAGAGGAGGACCTCTTGCCCCAAGGAGCTGAAGGCAGAGCCTGTAAGACCAGGGAACCTCCCCACTGACACCAGCAGCCCCATGCCCTGGCCGTGCCCAGCCTGTGCTCCTGGAAGACAGCTCCATACACACCTCCACAAGGCTTTCCTGCCTCCCCAGACCTTCCACTTAACTCTTTGGCAGCCAGCTGAACAGGCTCTGCTGCGCACAAGGAAGTCATTCTGAGAAATCCTGGCTTTTGGCATGGATGCAGCTTATAGCAAAAAGCAATCCCATTTTCAGGCAGATTTCCACTAATGAGTAAAAACTTGATGGCCATATGCTCTCCACAGCCCCTCCTGCTTACTGCTGGTTCCTTCCACTTTCTTCTTCGTAATCAGGAAGAGATATGATAAATTCCTGTGCTCTTTCAGTATCATATTAGGACTGCTAAGCTTACCCACGTTAAATCAAAGAAATTAAAATAACAGCAGGATATCAAACTACTTACTTCTTTAAGACTGTGTGGTACAGCTTGATGGGCTGGCCTCCCGCCCACTGGAGACCAGAGATCCCTCCAACAGCACGGCATTAACCAGGGCACGTGGCGCAGGTGTGAGTGGCATTCAAGAGCCTTCATGTATCTAATATTGCACAATTATTTACAAATACATGTGAACCAAAATACAAAACAGTATTTCTCTACAGCTAGAGGCACAAAAATACATACACCCCCTTATAAAACTTTCCAAGATGTTTCGGCTCTCTGTATTCTATAAGAAAATACAGAACTGCTCTGTCCATTAGTGTGTCCGATTCTGTCTTGCTCATATCTCAGGACCAGCAATCCTAGAAACCTCTGCAAAGCTGGAAAAACTTTATCCTTGGCAGTCTCATCAGTGAAGTATTGGAAAGGCAGCGAGGTCTTTTACCTTACCTCATGGATATAACACCACAGATGTACAATTTGCATTCCTCTCTCCTTGCCTAGGTATTATCATTCCTCTCTTAGATTGTATTTAGAAAACATGTGCCGGCAGTTAGACTTGGAATGCTTGTTTAAAAGCTTTAATAACAAGGTAATGGGAAATATTTCTTTGAAAAGGAACCAGGGGGGTTTGTGTGGAATTCTGGAGCTGATAAAATGCAGCACTCACCATCGGCCCTGTTACATTTACACGGAAAATTGCAGCGATGCTGTTGACTTGCACACCAGGGTTGCTTGGTGCCCCCCGTCCCTGCCGCCCGTGCGCGGGGTCCCTGCCTGCTCGGGGGTCACGCCGACACACGCTGCCAGCGCACAGCACTGCGCTCGGGGTTGTATTTTCCTGTGTCTCCAGCTGAGCCGAGCACCCGAAAATTCCAAGTGATGAATCAGGTGACGACACACGACTGACAAGCGGCGTCTGCAGTCCCGGCGCGGTGTGGGGTCAGAGCCCGCTCCCCGGAACGCGGGCTGGGGCACAGCCCACAGCAACGGGCCCCCAAACGCCGAAGAGACGGACTCAGAACAAAGTTTGAAATAGTTCTTACACTTGGTGCAGCTGCTAAAGGCAAACGAAAAGTTGGAGAGACGTTCGCATGCCGTATGACACACTTTGATTTATATTATAATGCAAGCATGATGTGACATTAATTCTCCGCTTTCTGTGGAAAATCCTTGTGCAAAGCTTCTTAGTCACCGGCCTGGTTTGATGTGCAGAGCAGCCAGGCTTCAGACAGAAAGGGTTAAAAGAAAATGTTATACTAAAAGAAATCTTTCCACAAGTATAAAAAAAGCAAAATGATTGTAAATTCCACCAGGGGAATTCTGCCATGAATATGCTTCACCTTTCGCAGAATCTCCCACCCTGCCTCAGAGGATAACTGACCTTTGGAGAAAAATAATGAAAAGAAGAAATTCCTTGGAGAAAATAATGTGGCCAGGCCTCAGTAATGAGATCTGCTCCCTTTATGTTGCTATGACAACTGCAGTCATTTTATAATACAAAATACATGAATGGGAAAGAGGGGCCATCTCCTCTCACCGGAGCCGGCGCTGCGGCACCCTTTAGCCCTCGCACACTTCTCGCAGGACGGCAACATGTTTGATTTGATTTGTGCGCTGCTTCGTTTCCCTTTAATGCACACGCGATCAAGGAATCCTGCTCCTCTGAATGCTCTAATTACCGCTCATTCACGTGTTTCTGGGGCTACAGGCGCTGGGGAGGGCGTGGGCAGCCCGGCTGGCTGGGCTGTGCCCATGGCACCCATCCTGCCCCCCGAGCCGGGCACGAGCGCCCCGCTCCCTCCTGCAGTCAGCGGACTCTTCAGCCTGGAGATGGCTCTTGGGAAGAGTCTCCTGCTCTCGCTCAAAACCAGTGACCCCCTGTCCTGGGTACATCAAGCCGTGCAGGGACAGCTGGGGACTGGGCTTCCATCGGCAGATGCTGTTGCCACCGCTGGCCATGGGGATGTCTGCGGGCTGTAGCATCCCAGTCCCATTTCATGACCTTAATTCCTGGTGCCCCTGTCTCCCTGCTGCCCTCTCGCACAGTGCCCGTCCAGGCAGAGAGCCTCCCAAAGCCTCAGTGACTCGTGGCAGCGGCTCCATCAGCAGAAACACATCAGTGACGTACACCCAGTGGAGAAGTGCCACCAGCTCACCCTTCTCCTCCCCTTCCTACAGCTGGAAGTTTTTCCCCACCTCAGCTAGAAACCCAAAGCTGTGTGTGTCTGAGTGTTCGCCTTTCTCACCCGGTCTGGCAGGGTGGCTGGAAGTGGGCAGGAACATCGTTGGGTGCAGGCAGGAATGTCGGGTGCAGGCCGCAATGGATGCGTATGTCATGAGAACAGGTCCAGTGGGGAGGCCTCGTCTGAGCCAAGGAATGGGGAGGACAGCGGGAGAGGGGTGTTTCGTTCCTGGGAGCTATTCTTCGGTGCACTTTCTTGGTGACTCACTTCTCTGAGAAACCCCACAGTGGTTGCCTGGACCTCCTGGGCGGCTGGGACAGGCCCGTCCCAGGGCCAACTCCACAGCACATTGGGTGCAGGCAACCGAGGGCTGCTGGCCAGGGACAGAAACGGGGCTGAGAAAGGAGAAAATATTAAACCAGTGGAAGCATATATTTTACAGGATTGCAGCCAGAACCACACAGGAAAATAAGGTGCTTTTACCGCAGGGACGCTTGCATGGGGCCACGCATCCTGCCCTGTCCTTCCCTTCTAGTTTAAATTACACTTCATTTTGTCCGCTGCTGAGCTGTGCACCCCCAGGCAGAGCTCAGGGAGGGCTGTGTTTCCAGAGCAGTGTCACCGGCCCGTGTTGCAGACACACAGACAGTTCTCCAGCACCCCTCAGCCCAGCAGAGGAAGGGGTTGACTCTTGCAGCACAGGCAGCTCCGACGGAAAGACAGACACATACCAGGGATGGGGACAGGGATGGGGATGCAGAGCAGCCAAGTGCCCAGCTCAGGCCAGTGAATGGGCCAGTATAAGGAGGTCTCAGGCTGGTGGCTGCTGGACAGTGCCCACGTCATCCATCTGTTGGGCCAGAGGCTCCTGTCTACAGGAGGATGCGGCACCAGAAATGTTTGTCAGATCCTCAGCATACACAAAACCCTGAGTTTACACACCAATTTTGTGAGGAGGTTCCTGATGCAATCTCCATTCCCTGCCTGGGACTTGGGAGACTTCCCCAGGTCTACAGGCACACTGCTTGTGTTGGTGCAAGACTTTGCTCCTCAGCCAGCTGAGAGAAACACTGCTAGTAAATCAGCTTGTGACTATGAGGAATGAGGGGACAGACAGTGCCAGACCTGAGCAAGTTCAAGGTCGTGGGGCTGCTGCCTTGTGAGCACTACCCCTGCTCTGCAGGGCCTCAGAAAGCTGAGCTACTGTCAAATCAGACATCAGCAAAGTGGGAAGATTTGTCTGAGAGCCTCAATGTACATCGCAGGCTTTTCCAGAGGAAGATACACTTACTCCTTGGTGTGCAGGGCTCTCCAGCTCACCTTGAGCCACTTTCATGTGTGAGCACGATTATGACTGCTAGGACTAAAGGCCCAAAATCAGACCGGGAGATGGAAATGGAGAAGTCAAGGGGGAACTAAGTATGGTCTTTCAGTTAATCCAGAGCTTTGGAGTGTTTCCTGTTTCCCAGGTGGTCTGCTGGGAGACCCGGGCTCGCTCGCACACTCAGCAGAACTGCCAGGGAAACTGGAAGAATGCTGGGAAAAACTACAAAACCGAGGCTTGCAAATGAAGAAAACAGCCAGAAAAATGAGAGAAACCAAGAGGGTGGAGAAAAAGGAAGCCTAAACCCAGGAGAACAAGAGGCTCCAGCCCATGATTTTATATAGCTCAAGCAAGGAACAGAAGGGAGGAGGGTGCTGGGGCTGTCTGATGGGATGGAGCCATGAGAAGGACAGACAGGACAGGGTTACTTTCATCTCCCTCTCTGCTGTCCTTTCATGGTGACACTTCCCAAAGAACAGAGGTTAGCAGGAAAGGATGAAAAGCTGAGGGAAGCAGTCACAAGCAGGCAAAATCCAGACCGCTAAAATCAGCTACCGTTTTCCAGCTGTTTCCAGGGTGGTGACAGACGTTTCCAGGACAGGTTTTTGGGTCAACGCTTCTGAGGATGGAAGCTGAAGTGGGATCTGTCTCTTCACCAGCACCTAAGGCAGGCAGCACCATTAGCCAGATCTAGGAATCTCCTTTTTCCACCCAAAACACTTTCACTTGCAACCATCTAACTGAACAACCAGAAAGGTGTCAGGAGTAACCACCACATCAGAACAACTCTGAACCATTCAGATGCCAAGAGCCAAGGTATTTCCAAAGCCAAAGTAGAATTTAAGTTGCCCTCTGACTGTGCCTTCAGTGCATGGGGAATTTGCATGTGGCACAAGATCCGCCTTATATAAAATACCAATGCAAAGGCTAATTTAAATTCTTTTTATGCAAATGCTCAGTAGTATGGAACAGTAATAAATCTGGGAAACCACTGGAAAGATGTTTAAGAGGACATACAAATTCCGGTCACACATCAGCAATTAGGAATCCCAAGAAGGAGAAAGCACCTGTCTTGGCCTTTATTGAATATTATTCTCAATTAGAATATTCATCATATACACAAGACAATTCCTTCATTCAGACTTCCATAGACATGTTCAAATTACATCATATCTGCAAAACAGAGAGATGGAAGTTATCATAACCTGTCTCTGAATAAAGCATTATTGAAACTATAAATGGTCCTGTCTGAAGCTTGCTGAAGTGCAGAAGCCTGACAGATGCTGCACAGAAATATGACTGGCTGGATGATGTCTTCTGAAACAGCTTGCAGGAAAATGATCCCATTATGACTGAGGCTTTCCAAGCAGCCTCCATGAATATCTAGCAGGAAGCAGAGGCTCTGATGCCCAGCACAGCCAGCCAGGCAATTCTGGAGATGTTGGTGGACCGCAGGAGCACAGTCCCAACTGGAAGGCTGTCCAGGCACATCACCGCCAGATTTCACAGTTCAGGAGCCAGGTGAGCCATCAGGTGGGCAGCCACAAGATCGTGCTGGCTAGAACTGAAAGCCTGAGCTTAGCCTGCTGCTATTCGTTGCTGAACAGCCGCGCTCCAGGCAGAGTACGTGCCTCTCTCTGAGGTTAGGAAACTCTGAGGTTACTCTTTGCCTGGGGCTACCCCTGTGCACAGCCCTGGGAGCTGAGCTTCCGCGCAGGAACGCTCCTGCCCCATCCCTTCCCAGGGATGCCAGTCAAGCTGCCAGGTGTTTCCTAACAGCAGATCATACAGTTAAGGCCAGAGGGATCCTCACGCTCATCTGGCCTGTGTTAAGCAGGAGATCAGACCTGAGGGCTTTTCTGTGTCGGTTCCTGATACAAATCCCATGTCTGTGCTTGAAAGTTTCAACAGGACTCCTCTGTGATAAGGGCTCCGTTCCCCAGGAAGCAACCTGGAGACTCCTCACCTGCCCCTGCACGCCTTTTTCTGAATAATCTAACAAGACGGAGCTGCTGACATCTCTCCTTATTGTGCACATCTGCCACAGCCTGAATTCAATCCAGTGCCTTTCCTGAGGGCCCTGCTGAGCCTCCCGCAGCCTCTCGCTGTGGGGACACCAGCCCTATGTGCAGTTCTCAGCCCAAGCACTTTCCATCCTGCTCAGTATTGCCGTATTCATACCTCAGTGGTCGTGTTCCCCACGACCACCACAGCTCTAGCGTGTACCAACCAGACCTAAAACCTCAATGAAATGTGAAATTCAGGCTGCTTTCTCAAGAGCTTTTTTTAACACTTCTCATTGAGACTGTCAATAATTTTGCCCAAGACTGTCAGCTGACAAAGCTCCAGCAGTTCAGATCAGCCTCCTCATCTTTTGCTAATCTTTGCCCAAACTACTATCCTCTGGAATGCCCAGTGCACCAAAAAGTCTGTGATGTTACCATTAACAGACCAGGAAGGGTTTCATCCTGGTCTTTTAAAATGCCTGAGTGCACATGTTAGCTAGCTCTTTAAAGGTCCAACCTAGGTGGCCCTTCCAAGGTCCATCAGTGAACATTCTCCTCAGCAAGGCCATTTTTTATGCTGTATGGTAATGAAATATTTTTCAAAACTACAGCAAAAATGAGAAACGTTTACTGAACACTCCCAAGGCTGTTCACAGCCAAATGATCCCTGCAAGATCTTCACTCGCCTCCGAGGAGCCAACAGTGCCAGCTCTTCTCACCCCTGCCTGTATGTGCAGATGCCTCCCTGCATTTTCCCATACTGTTTTTCCTGCAGGCAGAACCTCCTTGTTACCGCTGGAAAGGCCAGGGGAACTCTCTTCTTTGATTTCTGCAGGTTTTCTGTCAAATCCTCCAGGAGCACAGCAGCAAGGCTGAGCACAGCCTGACACCGTGACCCATATTCCCAGGCTCCCTCGCACTGGCAGCTTGCTCTCTGTCATTCCCACCACATGTCCCTTGTCCCTACAAAGCCAGCTCTCCGAACGAGGAGCACTGTAGCGGTACGTGCAAGCACAGCCGGGGTATGACCCGTGGCCATGGTCTGCAGGCACACGAACAATACGAATACATAGTGGTACTGCTACACGCTACGGTTTGGCAATAAAATCCCATCACTGGTGGAAGGAATCAGATGAAAAGATGAATTACCAGGCTTAGCCCTTCAAACGGGACACGGTACCTTTAAAAGATCCAGGCCCCTCCCTGGTATTTCATCCACTAAATTTTGGTCAAATTAGTAGAGGTAGAAAAATGAACAAGGAAGAGTTTGGAAGGACGCAGCTGTAACAAGAAGCAATATTGATTGCCACCAAAAAGGCTTTATAAATCTTTCATGCTCTCTATCCATCTGGACCTGCCCCACTGAATTTCCCAGTGTTGCTTGTTTCTAAGTTGAGCTTAGAATAAAAATTTGCTAATATGGGCCAGTGGCTCAGGGAAATTCCATCTCTCCTTTTCACCCTGCAGTCAAGCCTTCTCCAGCCCCATCAACAGTGATGTCTCTCCTCGTGACCAAAACACAGGGCCACCACATCCAGCCATGCTGCCCATCCCGAGATGCCTCATGGTGCCAGTGTGGATGGGAGCAGCCCCAAGGGGTCTCATCCAGACAGACTCTGCATTTTCGGGTGCCACGGCGTGGGTTTACGGGGTGCCTGTGGCTCAGGCCCACACGCAGGGGGTCCTCCGGAGAGCAGAGGACAGGTCTGGGCTGAGCCCCTGTAGCAGGGTGACTTATCACCAAGTCACGACTGGAAAAGCCTGGGATGATAATTGCGTTGCCATAGCAGCAGTGTTCATTTCTGGATCGATAGAACCAAACCCTGTCACGGGGACGCTGCACAGCGATGGTGTTTGGAAGAGCTGGCAGCAGGACCCCCTCGCAGACCTGGACATGGTCGGCTGCCAGGACCCCCACCCTGGCACAGCCAGGTGAGGCCAGCTCACAGCACGTGATGTCCCCACACCCCGTGCCATTCTCTGGGGCTGACCACAGAAACCCAGTTCCAGTAGTAGTCATATTGCCTGAAGTATCAGATTTAGCATTTTCTAAAAAGCTGAAACAACATGCTTTGAACAGGAGTCACCACCCCTGGAGAGGGCTGCCTGACCTCTCAGACCAGCCACAGAAGGAGGCATAAATCTCCTTGCCCCCCTGCACCGTCTTCCTCCCCAGCTTCACATCAGCAGCAGCAGCATCCCGTGTGCTGGCAGCCCTGCACAGGCAAGAGTGAGGTGCCACCACGAGCAAGATGCCACCGTCGTGGCGGCTCAGTGCCAAACCCACAGGAGCAGGTCCAGCCGAGGACCTGGGCAGGCAGAGGAGCAACAAAGCTCTGTGATATCAGAGAGGGAGGCATGGCCCGGGGTGGTGTCTCTGATCCTACCCACCTCATAGATCTCCCGAGTCCCTTTGAACCATCACCTCTCACTGCAATTTATCTGGCTTCTGCAGAAATAAAAGGTATTGAGAAAAATCAATGATAATTCATTGTATCCTATGATTTTTAAAGGCAATTAAGGCTAAGACAAGGTAAGAGGTTAGCAAAATCTCTCATCTTTTAATATATTGTATTTTCTCATTAATTCTTTGACCTTGTGACAAATTCTCCTAGGCAGAGGGCCAGCTTCCTGCCCACTTGAACTCCGGCTGAGTTATGAATGAAGCGGGTGATGCCTCAGCCCCAGCTGCCAGGAGGGAGCTAACGAGCAGCGCTGGCCATGTCCAGTGCTTCCCAGTCACACCATGGAGGTACAGAGGGGCCCACGTGGGATCTCCCCTGGCACAGGGAAGTGTCACCATGTGAGCAGCTTGTCCCTCTGTCCCTCTGCCTGCACGTGGAGAGGAACATTCCTGAAACTAAGGGTCTGGACAGACGGAGCTGCCCTGGGGCACAAGACCAAAAAGCAGTGGGCAAAACACTCCTGTGCAAAAAGAAGTTCCCAGTTCACTCCCCAGTTCTATCCCTGCTCATTTGCACCAAAGAGTCAATAACTAAATCACTGCTAATTGGGAATACTATGAATGAGAACACATCACACTTCTGCTAATCACCAGTGTTTCTGCGTAATGTCTGGAAAATCAAAATTATTAATGAAGAAGTTATTTTGGAACTCAGAGTTTAATTCCGCAAACACTGGGTAACGGCAGTCTGGTTTTCCAGCTAATTTCCACATCATAACATCAGAACCCCTTAATTAATAGTGAACTAATTAGAAAACACTAACTTAAAGACAGCAGTAGAAGTTCCTTTCGCAATGACAGACGGGTCAGTCCCAGCGCAGATGGGACAGGAAGAGAGAAGGAGGCTGCAGGAGACGACCCCCAGCAGGTCCTGTCACCAGCTGGTGTGCCCAGGGCCACCCTCACCATGCCAGGCTCCCCACTCAGAAGGTGAAGGACACTTTCAAGTCCCTAGGCCACCAGCACTCCCAGCTGCACATTGGTGACCAGCCACCGCTGCAGGGCAGACCTTGCTCCGGGGGCTGCATCAGATACGTCCATGGAGACCACCCCAGCCTTTTGGTGTCTACAGGCACAGCAGAACCTGCCACTGCTCTCCATACTTGACTGTCACAACAGTCACTGCCGTCTGTCTGTTCTGCTAGAGGTGCAAGACTTCTTCACCCACCACTTGTGGTTCCCACAGCCCAGCTTTGCTCTGCCTCCTGCCCTCCCGTCCTCCAGGCTTTGCTCTTCTCACCTCCTTCCTTCCTTCCTTGCCATTTACAAAGCTGGATTGAGCTCAACACTAAAATTCAGCTCAAGACTTCAAGTAGAATATTGGATTGAAATCTCCCTGTTGCAGTCGTGCCATCAAAAAGTGCAGACATTTTGCTCGGTCCGTCCTGAGCTGCTGGGTACGGGCAAGGGGCGAGAGGAAATTCTCAGTCTGGTTTTGAGCAAGTTTAAAACCAATTGCTCTTTGGATGACTCGCCATGAGGCCTCTCCCTGAAGTGCTGGGAGATGTCTCCTTCCCTCCTTCAGAGTCAGGGCAAGAGCCTTAGCCCTATGTAAGGCAGATGCAACCTTAACAACCTAAATATTTACCTGCTTCATTCTGTGTCCTATTTATTAGGAATATTTTCCATCTCTCCACCTAACTAAGCAGAGTTTCCCCTAAAAACAGCAAATGCTATGGCCCTTCGTTCTCCAGCAATTTATTACTATGGAGTAAAAATGCTACTGTATTCCAAACATCGGCAGGAGAGCCGGAGGCTCGGGTCCTGCCAGCTTTTAATAAGATACACATTTAAGCTGCATGTTGCTTGCAAGTTGCATGTTTATTCAAACAAGAATTTCCAAGTGTTTAGGGACAGAGGTTGCTACAACAAGTTCTTATCATTAAAAACAATGGTGCTGAAACTTTCAGGAAGGAGAATTACAAATGGAGTCACTCTGCAGAATAAATCACTGATAAACTTTCAGCACAACTAATTTTAACCCAGGAAGAAGCACTGCTGGATCTTAACTCTCTCCTAATGGATGTGCACAATCCCGGGACCGTTTGGGACCTATTACGAGATGAAATGATTTATTTGGGGATTTCAAATGCTTTAAATAAATCTTTCTTTTAGTCCCTGAATTATGTATTTTTCTAGTGGAGCCAACGATATGACGTGTTCGAGGTAATTCTACAAGGCCAGGATTACCCAAACCTTTCCATTCACCTGACGATAGAAACCTCTTCTGTGACTTCCAAAAAGTTAAGCACAGAAAAGGGTGTTCGGGGGCTGACACTCGCCTTCAGTAGCGATGATAAATGAAGGTTCTCAGCTTAATTGTGCCAGGGGGCATTGTCACACCCAATTAAAACATGACAGGCATGACGCTTGCTGAAGGAACGCTGCTGGGGCCACAGGGTCACGCTCTCCCGTGTGAGGAACCGTCACTTCACAGCTGCCCATTCGAGCCTTGCCCCAGCAATCAAGCACTGCCCACACTGCGAATGCGAGACGGGGGAAGGACAGGTTGTCCACAGGCCTGTCGTTATTAACGAACAGCTACCAAAGACCTTACGTGGGGCAGGTTGGCTGGTGGGGTGAGGGGCCTGGGCAAGGAAGTAGCGATTGCCATCAGCTCCTCCGTGCTCAGCACTGACCTGGGTCACCTGGGGAGCAGGAGCACCCGTGGGGCTCGGCACTGCCATGGAGACCTTGTCACGGGTCCCACCGGAAGGGAGCCGCACACCGCAATGCCCAGGGGGAAGGTGGGAATGTGGTCCTGGCCCTGGGACAAGCTCTGACCCTGCAGCAGGAACCATGAAGTGTCCAGTTTAATGAGATCTGAAAGCTGCAGGAGCCATGCGATGGTCTTGCGGGATAGCCGGCCGGTCTGCTGCACGGGAATCAGGAAAGACGTCAGAGGCGATTGGATCTCAACCCACTCATGTGTCAGAAAAGAGCTTGCAGACGTGAATCCTTCCAGCTTACAGCTCCACAGTCTAAGTGCACCCATATGCCTTCCACATCCAAATTACCATCAGTTACCAACTAAGTCACAGGGGCAAGGGATAAAGTCCACTCTCCCCTGACCTACTTTTGATACCCACCATTGCTCGCTGATGCCCCAGAGATGGAAGGGGGATGGTTTTAATTCGCATTGCTTTTACTAACCTTAATCAGGCTGCGGATGTGACGGTCACTCTCTGCCTTAGAGCAGGATGGTGATACGGGCTCTGGAGCTGCTCCCACAGCACCTGGACCACGAGCCACATCCCGGCATCAGCCCAGACCGGCCGCTGAGGAATCCAAGAGAACGATAAGCGACGCTCTGCCACGGTGCCTACAGAAAGCTGCCAGGGCTCCGTAAATAAAGGGAGACTCTAAATATTATTTTTGGTAGGGATTTTCATATGAAAAAGTAAAACACCATAAATCAGGCACAATGCTACAATCAGCACATACTTGTGAATAAATGCATCCTGTAGTACATTTCAGCATAAATTATAGCCATTTGATTTAGGCTTTGCTGCACAAAGCCATATTATTTAAATTCAGCCAGAATTGAGTCCACTCACAGTGCTACACATTTATAAAACATATTCATGATGATTGTCATAAACTCCTGAGAACTGGCTGTTGAGTTATTTTGCCACATCATCATCTATAGTAAACAAGACTTATTTTACATTTCTCTTTTCTTTCCTGACAATCTGCTAAAAAATGCTCTGCAGAATTAATGCCGAAGTTACGACCAGGTTTCCTCCACCAAGTGTGAAATAGTACCTACACCCAGCAGAGTAAAGGCAAACTGCACAGCCAGCAGCTCGGAGCTCTGCTGCAGGACTCCCTGCGAGGTTCCCGTGCCCACTCCCTCGCTCCTCCACCTCCCTTCTTCTCAAAAAATACCAGGAAAGCACAAAGGTCTGAAAGCTTTGGGGCAAGGAGGGGACCCCTCCCTTACCGGCAGGCAGTGCTCAGGGAAAAGGAGGTTTATGACCAGCAGGTTGATGGAGGGGATCCTGCCCCTCTGCTGCGCTCTGGGGAGACCCCCCTGCAGTGCTGGGGCAGCTCTGGAGTCCTCAGCAC